>JASCZW010000434.1:0-168114 GCA_034211315.2 Aedes japonicus | reverse complement strand
CCAATATACCTCAAAGATCTCTTTACATTGACAGCCCAAGTAACAATTCTGCCTTTTAGCCTTTGCTAAATTTATGAGTGTTTCGTCACGTAACAGACATACAATTTGTTTAAAAGCAGTTTTCTATGATGCGAAAGATGCCGTTAATAATTTTACCTAGGTTGCTTTTTATAACCTTTTCTAGAAAAAATGTGAAGTCTAAATGTCCAAGCTTTAAAAAATATTTGGAAAGGAACTTATCCCTTTCATAAAAACTGTTCAGTTAATAACAAAGCTCTTTCCATATTTGTTTAGAATACAGGGCCGCGATAAAACACTGCACAAGCACGCTTTATCATTATAAAAACCATCACTTCAAGCCATTTTGGACTCGGACGAGAGCACGAAGCATGGTCAGGCGTTTTGCGCTACAAAGTGTATCATGGCGGTGTCTGCACAATGTTGTCGCAGCAAAAATTAAACAAAGATGGATTCCGAGCTAGCGGCAAACCATAGACCATTGCGAAAAAAATGAACGATCAAGCGAGCCGATAAACAAACGTAGTATTGAGCATTCTGACGTAGCAATTTCGCTGTTATCCATCAATCAAGGTCGTTTAAAAAACTGCAGCATCAGCCGATCTCACATCCAGATGAAGGCAATCTTGAAGGCATGCAGATCGCCTGGTATACTGCACATTGCTTCCCCGCCACCCGTTCATGCCTCGACTTACGTATATAGTCCGTTTGATGTAGCTTGAACTGTCAGGCTGCGGCATGCAGCTTGGTTGCTACAGTATAAGCTGTTTGGGCAGCTAAACGGTCTTGCATAAAGCAAACCAGCGTCGCAAAGAAACAGTTTAGCCTCCTGAAACGGTTTCGTAAATGCTTAGCTCATGAGCATTATTTATTTATTGATGCTCACATGAAACCGCGATAGCATTTTTCGTTAGCGGCTCCAGCAAATATATCATTGTTATTGCACACTGCCGTTTTGGTTTCAATCACCAATGCAGGTTTATAATGCCCATATATCATGATATATTTTGCTTTTGGACACGGGTTATTGTTGTACGTGCAACAATGTGGGATCAAAACAAAAAGTATTAATTGAGTGTGATGGAGCAACATTCATACCACCTGCAACGATGAATTAAACTGTTTCTTAATATATTTTTAGAAAGTTTCAACGTGTTTGGAAGCGCACCAAGTTTTTCAGCTCTTTTGAAGCACTTCACACAATGAATTCTAATTTGGCACCTGTATAAATTTGAATACTGTAGGTTTAAACTAGTGCAATAGAAATATTATCAATCAAGCTGAGATAAATGTTTCTACCTTTGAACATGCCGACGTTTTATTTGGCACCTGTTGTAGACTTTTTTTTCAAATCAGAGTTGTGCCTGCCGAAATATATGAACTTGTTGAGAGCAGAATGAATTTTACAAACAACGATTATATTACTGAATAAAACTATTTGTAGTGGAGCCTTTGGACAAGCGTCTAGAGGAAGTGGGCACGAAAAGAGGCTTTACTATAGATGTCAAAATTGGTTTTGCATTGTGGTTTTTTTCCTATGGTTTTCAAACCGCTTTTAATTCTCAGGATAATAAAAGTCTTTTGTTTTAATTCGAAAAAACACTGCATTTTTGCCTTTAATTTCTGACTTTCTCTTGAAATTGGCCTTCAGGGCCAGTTAGGATACATTTCTTTAGCTGCTGTGGAGGTTTGTGGGGGGAAGCAATCCAAGACAAATAAGCCTCTGACCAGAATTCTTGCGAGATGTCGTTTTACAACACCCTTGGAAGGGGAATGTCAACAAACTTTATATGTTACTTGGGAGTGCAGTTGCCTGCACCGATCGTCGCATATTGCCCGATTTTCGGTTGTTCTACCACCGTGACCTCAGTCTGGCGGTGGGCCAGTCTGGTTACGCGGAACTCACCCGGTAAAACTTCCACAATGCCATTGTCGTCCGCGGATTTGGATCGTTGGTTCCGGAAGAAGAGTACACCCGACGATCACCTGCGGGTATCTCTGGCGATTGCTATCGGCTGGAACCACTGAATCCTCCGGGTTCTGATCGTTTCACACCCAGTAGACGTCACCCCACGAATACCCGTGTTGGCAGCTGTCACAGGCCTCTCGGTAGTAGTGCACGCTTGTTGGCGCCTTATCTTCTAACCTTCACCGCGGCCTTCAAGGCGACTCAGCGCCCCGGACGATCGATTCTTCCCAGCATCGGCCGCGCTTTTGCGTCCTCCGATCTTGCGAGGAGGAATGTTCCTCGGAGGTCGGCAGTGGTCGACTTCCTGTCCACCAGCACGCGATCTTCCATTCTTCGGTTTGACCTCCTCAGCGCATGGTGGCATCGCATCGCTCGTGGGAAAGTTTGACAACGAGTCGTTCGCCGCAAGGTTCCTGGGCTTCTACGCAAGTTCTCGTCTTCCTCCGACGCGCCTACTTTTAAATGTCTCTACTTCAAAGCAGGACGTCCTCCATCTGCGGCCGAATGGACGGTGGATGCTCTCTATGCACGCGCTGCGCATTGGCATTGCGGACGGATATGGCAGAAGATCCAGCCACCTTGAATGTGCCGGCTTACACTCGGTGGTGATCGGTTGCATTTGTTCTGTGGGGATACGGCATCGCCCTCTAAGAAATTTGTCCAGTTATTGTACAAAAATCGGGTTATTGGTCGCTCTCCGCACTTTTCTGCAAACCCACGAATCGCAAGTTCACAGGACTGAGTCCTGGCCGTGAACCACTTCTTGGACGGGGCTGCATGGACACGCAATCACCACCCATGCGCTATCTTCTTCTTCTGCTGATAGAAATTTCCGAAATGATTTTTGGCGCACATCCTGATGAAGCGCCAGGCAATGTTGTCGTAGCCATGGTAGTTTTGCTGCAGAATTATCAGAAATTCGCCTTGCGCATCTCTCCACCTGCATTGTTCGCGCCACAGCACGCCCCTTGTCGCAACGGAAGTATTCCAGCTGGGATCAACGGCAGCTTCTCTTGATGATGGTCGAGCGTTTTTATTGGCTGTCTCTAAGTTCTTCGTTGACAAAGGGTAAAATAGGCAATTTGGATACAGTGGATGCAAACTCAATATATATCAATATAGAAGGAAACCGGATGCTAATCGGCATGGCTGAAGGAGGGATACTAACGGCAGCTAACCTGATCAACAGATTGTTTACAGCACAGTGACACAATGCCGCAACTCAACAGAAAAAAATGGGCAACATGGGATTTTGACTGGCACGACGCCTCCTAAGAGGAAAAGGAAAAGATGTCCACTTGATTCACCCGAATTTCTGGACAAATTACAACACTTCGCTAAATTTTGCTTAGCAATAATGAAAATAGAAGATTACCCAGATTGCGAGATTTGCAGACGAACCAGAACTTGAGGAGCATGTCATTATGAATTGTCAAAGGGTACAATGTATCACGATCTAAATTTCCTTATGAAAACCCAATTTGCTACCCCCGACCGGAAGAATTTAAGTCCGAAAGCTTGTCCGTAAGCTAAACAGGATTTTATAAAAATAACTTCTAACTGATACAAAGTGCGTTCGAGCAAAAAATACCAGGGCATAGTCATCATCAATCAGTCCACGTATCGAACCGTCGGATTGAAGGTTCCAACCTAGAAGAAGAAGAAGGAGGATAAAAAACGAAGAAGAACAAGACCGAGGCAACAGCAGCCTTTCTATCGCGACGTTTTGACCCTTATATGCATGTAATCCAGTTCTTGTTTTGACCCTTTTGACAGTATCTTTGCGAATCATCGATCTTTCTGGCAATGTCACCTATTGAGATGCTGGGTTTTCCATCAACCATTAACCTTTCCATGGACGTCTTCCTATATGCTGCTCCTTGTTTCCTTACTGCTCCACGCTTTTTATCCAAAGTCAACCAGCCGTTGAATTTTTATTTTAGTACTTGAAGTAGGGATTTGCGGCATTTTCCCAAATCACGATGTGGTGCATCCCAATTTTTCCAAGTGCATAACATGACTCACTTCATCTTTGCCGCAACAAACTTCAAAATTATGCAGTACACAGGTGTGTACAACAGTATACTTCAAAGAGCAACTGTGCAAACTTTGACTAATTTCTGTCCAGATTGAAATAAGTTTCAGCCAGTTGTAAGTGTTGCAATAATTTCGTCCCCAACCTTTTTATTACTACATCTGTAGCATACAAAAGAAACTGATGCAATGCATGTGTAGTTTCCTATGCATAAGCCTTTTCAACTGGCAATTTGTTTTTATCAGTGAGATAAAAACAATCCCCTCTATGCAAACCATCAGCTGTGACACCCGCTAAACTTACAACTTGAAACTTTCGAATATCTTATTCAGCCGTCCGAGTATACCTCCTTTCTACCAACAAACACCAAACAGGCGGCACATGGCCACCCCTAAAAACATCAGACCATAATTTAGGACCTAACATTTCAATAAGAAACTGGAGAAGGCCGTCTCCTGGCACTATCTTACTTTTGCTTATTGCCCCTTATGCTCAGTACTCCACCGAATAAAAAAAAAGAAACATGAAATGGTGTTGGAGGAAAACCCGTGAAGTAGGTGAGCAACTTTTGGCACTGTTTCCAACCGCTTCTTTGCATTAAAACTATTTGATTTTGTTGTTCGACTGGAGAGCTGCCAGCTCCGCCGTAGTAGCCGTTCATCCTGCAGCTGTTTCATGCTGCTTGAATATGAAAAAGAACTTTTTGGCATTGGAATTGCAGAAGTCCATAATCATGTCTTAACTGTGAAACAGTCGCTTCTGATATTGTCGTCGAAGCAGGTCTAGAGGGAACGAGAGACAGGGAGAGAGAGAGAAAAAAAAAGTGGAGACATTGCAACCAGAACAGAAAACTTCTATGACAAGACAATTTACGGACCGGAGACAACAAACTCGCTGCTGTGGAAACTAGGTGGTTTTTATGTTGTATATTATTATGATGATGAAAATTAAAACTAAGTGATTTTTTAAGCATTTCAGGCGTCATTGAAGGCATCAATACAAAATGTTTTCATTATTTTTGTCCTATGAAAACTTGTATGGTGACAGTCGTTTTACAGCGTGGCCTTGATTTAATTCCAGTCAGTGATTTAAACCATTCTTACGTATTGCATATAATTACAAGATAATGTGAACTAAGGAAATTAAATTAATAAAATTCAAAAATAAGAGAAAAACCAGCTCTGGGCCAAAAGTCTCTATGAAAAATATGTGCATCGCTTCACGATGTTTCTCTCCGAGGTCTCTACGTTGGAGACGACGAGAAAAACTTTAGTGATCGTCAGTCGGTGCGAATCAAAACAAACCCAAAAAGGAGAGAGTTCTCTCCCATGTGCATCATCAGTAAACAGAGTGCACACATAGATCGCTAAGAATAAACTATACAAGCCACAGTGGTACATGAGCGTCTTTCCATGCGTCAATTTTTGCCTGTTGAAGTGGCGGACTTGTTCCGTCGCTACAACCTACCCCGCAGTGGGATGTTAGGCAAAGATTGACGTCCATGGTTCGAGTACCATTGATACATGCCCTTTCGCTCAATTTTCAAAACATCTGTTGATTTTCCTACCCGCCGCACTCTGACGGAACTTTCAACACTTTCTTCACATCTTTCATTCTAGCCAAAACATTGTTGTTCACTCTTGGTGCCTCATGGTGATGAGCGAACATCTCCTTCTACATCAAGATTTGAGTATTTTCTAGAGCACGCATAATGACAGCCAGATAAGTCATAAACATGTTTGCATTTTTTCAACGTTTGATAATTTTTAGTGTACGATTCAAAATTTTGTCAAATAAAACATGTGTCTAAATACGCTAGTGTCTGTGCCAGTGTGTGTTTTGTAGGCGGTTGAGATATAAAGGAAGAAAACCTGAAGATGTATCTCCCAATTATAAATTATAGCGATACCTTAGACACCAAAACATACGTTTTTTTTAAGTAACGCTTGCGTACCGTGACATGGCCGATTACCGTGAGGTTAGTGACACTGCCAATTGAAACCCGTTATAAAAAATGAATTCACAACGATTTGTATTTCTTCGATCGTCATTTGATTATGTGGTATATTATATAGAGAAAAAATGGAGATGTATGGAGTTCCATTAACCTATGATTCTGGTGATAGTTAAAGCTTTCCAGAAATGTATTCATCAAACAAGTGTGTAAAAACATTAATTCAAAATTTCACTTTATTCAGTTTACCAATATTTCTTCTATTAAATTATGTTTGATATTTGCTTTGAATTTTCATCGGCTCTTCCAAATGAATTCGTTAAATATGAAGAAATAAAGAAATTTCTTGAGACCATCGTCTCATTTGTTGCTGAATAACGATGGTTCTGTTTTAAGATTTGTGAGCAGGGCCCTACATCGTCGAAGCAATAAAATGAAAATGAATCGCTTTTGTATTCATTTCACTCCACGTCAATTAGCTTTCGTGTAGTGGATAACTCTTACCTTCACCGATTCTTCCCAATACACTTCCTGTCAAACGTGAGTAAGCTTAATTCATTTTCGATCTAGCCACCGTCGGAAGAGTTTCAATCGAAATTCATGTTTGCTTCAAACGACGTGGTGAATGACCGTCAATCAACTTCGTTAAAATTGATTTGCCTTCATCCTCCCCACCGAAGCAATGGTTGGCGAACACAGCGAAACATGCGTGCCAGTATTGCTAGAAGTATTGTCATTAGACGATACACGCATTGCTGTAACTTTGCTCGACAAAAAGCTACCCGAGCTAGTACAAGCGCATTTCTGTTTGATACTGCGATGACTTATTGAAATTGAATTTGTTGCATTTGCGTTGGAGCAATCAGTGAAAGCAACTTAAATATCAGCAATCTCATATATCATTTTATAAATGGTTGATTATTGTTTTCAAGTGCTAATTTAAGTTTATCTGGTGGTACTGCTCTAGTTTTAAGAATAATGAATACCTTAGAAATGAATATGAATCCGCACGTATTGCATGAATTTCAACTGTCCTGTTTCATACTAGTATGACACCGAAGGTTAAAATAAACACCGATGAGTGAAAAGCTTAGTCGAAAATGTTTGTTTGAAGATTGATTTGCTGAAGCTGACTAAGAAGTGGCTGTCAAAAGAAGATAGTGTGTTTCAATTGAAAGGGATGAATGCTCAGCTCATCGTCCCACGACGATTTTCAATTGAAAGTGAAATTGTATGACCCTGTTTGTGAGTGCTTTGTAGACGATAATCTTCAAAAAGAAATAGAGATTGATCATTTACACAATATATTATTTAATGTGCACTTCCTCACTTTTGACCAATTTTTTACCGTTCCACCCTTTAAAACACATTCCTTACCAGTAGGTCAAGGCCTTTTCATTGGAAAACAGTTTAGGATTCTCTCAACACGTAGCTCAAGTGTGCTAATTCTTCTCAGATCTTGATCAGATGAATTTTTCTATTTGTAACAATGTTGTTCAGTTGAACAAAACCTTTTGAATGATGACTAGTTGTTCACAATATTTCCGCTACACAGCACTGGGGTGCAAATTCTTTTCAAGACTTATTATATCTTGTATCCTAACCAGATAGAATGTTTCTGGTTTCAAAAATGTTGTTCAGTGGATCAAAACGCTTTGAATGGTGACTGGCAGCTCTATTCAGAACGTGGCCAAGGACGTCAATTCTTCAACCTGGTTCATCCAACAGCAAATGATCTTGGCCAGAGCTCATGTCTTCAAGGAAGACGCCTAACAGAACCGATAAACAGAATTCGGTGGCTGAATCCCACACCAGGAAGCTGTACCGCGAGTGTTTGTTGCAGCCGAAATACATCGTAATGGACAACGAGACGTACATACATCAATGCGGACGCCAAGCAGATTCCCATCCTGGAGTTTTTCGTCGGAAAATCCCGCCTGCATGTTCTGGAGAAGTTGTGGAAGAAGAAGGTCGACAAATTTACCAAGAAGTACTTGGTGTGGCAGGCAATCTGTGACCGGTACCATCAACGGTTAAATATGTATAGAAGAATGTCTCCAGATGCGCCTGCTCCGGAAAACAGAGAAGGTTTTCAAAACCGACTACGATTTGATAAAAGAGTGGATAAACGTGTGTATGAATGATGGCGCAAGTGTTGCACAGGATTTGATGCGTAGCGTTAAGTTCAAGATGCGGGCATTTAGTCTAGTAGAGGAGGTTGAAAAACCAACTTTGCAAAAACCTCAATAGTTAATGAGGTCATTTAAAATATATATTTTAGAATTTTATACGATTTTACAAAAAATTTAAGAAATATATTAACTATTATATTATTAAGTTCAACACAATTTTTTCGATTTCATGACAATCTGCGCCTTTGGGACAACAAGCGGGGGCAAATAAATGCCCAAATTCAATCAACTTGTTCTTTCATTAACTTGTCAATCAATCTCGCGACAACTCCAGCCAGCGCAATCAAGAGATTCGATACATGATTCTCACTTTTATTCAGTCGTAAAGCTTGCATTGTTACATCCTGAAGCCAGAAACAAGCAGCTATGCAGAAACAATTAATTTCACCCGCGGTTTGAGAGCACTTTGAATCTTGATAGAGTAATTATTGGATGATGGCTTGCACCAGACAAAATTTTAATGCTAATTCTCTAGAATCGCAGCGTACTGAACCATCTCCCGAATCATTTCTTTTTAATAGCGTCCTTTAACGGACAGAAAAACTGTCCGGCTTAGGTTTTTTAGTAAATGTCTTGATTTGTTACGTTTGAAGATTGAACTTTGAGTGGTTTGCTCTATCTTCACTATACTTCTCGATTTTGGAGCTGGTAATTTGGCTATCGTAGAGGTTTTAGTCTGAACAGGTGAGAACTTGTCACTATTCGCATTTGTTGAAGATTTTGATACTCGGCCTTCTTTCGGTACGGAGCTATCATGTTTCATAATCCTGATTGCCACTGAAGTCCCAACGCATCATCTATTCATCGACTTCAAAGCTGCATATGATACAATTAACCGAAATGAGCTATGAAAGATCATGGACGAGAACAGCTTTCCGGGGAAGCTGACTCGACTTATCAAGGCTACGATGTATGGAACCCAGTGCTGTGTGAGGATATCGGGTGGATTATCGGGTTCATTCGAATCCCGCAGGGGGCTTCGTCATGGTGATGATATCTCTTGCCTCCTGTTCAACATTGCTCTTGAAGGTGTTATGCGACGAGCGACGTTTAACATGCGAGGCACGATTTTCAATAGATCCGGTCAATTTATCTACTTTGCCGATGACGTGGATATTGTCGGCAGAACATTTGATGTGGTGGCAGAGCAGTACACTAGACTCAAACGCAAAGCAGAGAAGATTGGGTTGAAGATAAATACGTCCAAAACGAAGTACATGCTGGCAGGCGGAAACCGAGCACGACAGGACTGGGCAGCAGTGTAACGATCGACGGCGATGAGGTAGTCGATGATTTTGTCTATCTCGGCTCACTGGTTACTGCGGACAACGATAACAGCCGTGAGATCCGGAGGCGGATTATCAGTGGAAGTCGTGCCTACTATGGGCTCCACAAGCAACTACAGTCATACAGACTTAGCTCCCGTACGAATTGCATACTGTACAAAATGCTAATGAGACCGGTTGTTCTCTACGGGCATGAGACGTGGACAATGCTTGAAGAGGACCTGCGAGCACTCGGAGTTTTTGAGCGACGGGTGTTAAGAACCATCTTTAGTGGAGTACAGGAAGACGGACTATGGAGGCAAAGGGTGAACCGTGAGCTCGCCAACTCACCGGGGAACCCAGTATTTATAAGGTGGCAAAAGCTGGTAGGATACGGTGGGCAGGACATGTTGTGAGAATGCCGGGCAGCTATCCTGCAAAAATGATGTTCGACGAGAATCCGGGGGGCGCAACGTGGGGCGTTCGACGACGTGGGGCGCAACGAGCAAGATGGTCAGACCAGGTGAAGCAAGACCTAGGGGGTACAAGGTACCCAAGGGATTGGAGACGAGCAGCCACGAATCGGGCATTATGGAAGGGTTCGACAACCACAACTATAAATACAAACACGCTGTTGCAAAACAATTCCATTTTTAAAAATTGTACAAAATAGTGTGCACAGACTATCGCAGATGTTATTAATACGGTGTAACTGTAACAAATGTCAATTTATCATCTGTTTTGTTCTGTTTTGTCGAAAAGACGATGAAACATGCCTGCACGTCTACTTACAAAGTCACGAAGGCACCAAACCCGAACAACATACAGAACAGGGTGGCCGAAACCTGCGCCACGAAGATGTACCGAGAGAGGTGGACACAAAGCGATTACATGGGCTGGAGTTTGACCCAACACTGATGAGGTAAAGAAGGAGAAGGTGGACAAATTTGCCAAAAAGTTCTAGATTTGGTAGGCCATCTATGGGTGTGGAACAATGAGCCAACTATACATCGCGACGGGTACCACGAATGGGCAAATCTAACGAGACGAGTGCCTCCAGAAGCGCCTGCTATACTAAGGTCACTAATATTTGCGTGCATTCGATTGTTCAAAATCCACTAAACCAATGATTTTGAAACCTTATTATGGTGTTAAACTTTATTATCTAAAAGTTTGAAAAAAAATCTATTAAATAAATAAATTTCGACGACCATTTCTATGTGTCTCATTTTTTTTCGAGTACAGTCTTTAAATAGGGAATACGTTCAATGTAAAGTGCCGAGCAAAATGTATGAAATGACAGCAACCTACATTGTGATCTTACATCAAAAATATATTTTCGACTCTGTATCGAATTATTGTTCATCATAAAGGGTTTAGGTAAGCTTGCTTTTAAAACAACAAATAGTGAAAATTTATTCGTCATATAAAGGCAGTGCACTATAATGCAATAGGCCAATGTTAACGACAAATATCAATTACTCGAAAACCATTTACTTAACATATCTACCTTTTAATTTTGGTGGTGTCTAGCCTGCACAGCAAAAAATAATCAAAATTAAATGCGATGTAAAACGTTTGCGTGGTAAAAAAAAAACAATGTAAAGCATTGCGTTCTTTAATTTTAAATTGAAAACCTTTCACCAAACTGGAGCATTGATAAACATTGAAAGATACGTTTTTTTCATTGGTTTTAACATTAGTACATGTTGCAATAATAATAAATGACAGTGCACGTGTTTTCCAATTCATTATCATACCAATTTACATGACCGTGTAAATATAAAACTTTTTCCATCGAAATGAATCGAACAGAACTACTGTTTTGCTTAGCTGTCATTCTCCATCTAAGCAGACGACTCAAGAGAACGTTTATTTGCAACTGCAGTTTCTAAGCCTCAATTATGGTGTTTACACCTGGTTTCGTGATAAATAGTTAACGAAAAAATGTCTATCATGTCACTAAAATTGATTTAATTGAACTGATTGTATTTCCGTCTAGGGATTTATCATGCTTTTACTCGCGATCATCTGGTTATTATCTTGTTTTACCCCGCAAAAAAAAAATCTGCCTAGATTTATTGACTGAATTTTAATGTGTTTCTATTATTGTCAATGCATGGACAGACCGTGAATTATAATATAATGTCATTTCGAATTAAACTATCCAGTTCCTAAGAATGCAATCAACTTGCCTTCAATGTTGAAAAAATGTGCCGGTGGTCCGCAGCTCCATCAAAGCGTTTAAATGGATCAAGGGAATGATTTGAAACTTCGTTTTTCAACCATAAAGATTTCACCGCTAACTTGATGCTGCATGGATTAATTGGGGTAATCAGCAAATAATTTTCTCACTCATCTTTTGCCTTTCCTTGTCTAACGTGAAAAATAAACTTGTATGTAAAAATCAACGATGCGGTCATTCGAAGCCGTTCATGTAAAATTCAATTTAGCAAACATTACATGATTAAGTTTTTTTTTCAGAAGCAGATAATTTATCATGCGAAGCGCTAGGAGCGGACAGTAATTTTATTGCTAGAACAAATAGACATGAAGAGAAAGTGTATTGATAGATCCGTAAGGGAACGGCAGGCTTTTGAAATTGAATAGATGTAAGTTTGAAAACGAGCGGAGGGCATTTGAACGGTAGTATACGATCAGGCACATAACCCTTTGTCATACTACCCCATGCAGGATAGGCAAGGGGGGAAATCCCCTTGACTGACAAAAGGTTATGCAACCGATCGTGCTCTTATACTACCTATTGCTTGTTTCTAGTTCTAGCGATTTGTCCGTCTCCTAATACTGCCTAGCACGGGTGAGAAATTATCTCCCGCTGTTGGGTTTATTTTTAGCATGCACCGCCTATTTCACACATTTGCTCTTCTCGTCATCTATAACTTATAGATCTCGGAGAGAACGACGGTGAGTGGTACAAATACTGATCCCCACCAGTATGAATTAATGGATTCCCCCATTATGGGCTTTTTACACTTTTGATTGTTATTTTTGTATTCTCCCCAGCGCGGAAGTAACGATTTTTGATGAAGTTTTTTTCCTTTACATGATGTAATTTTCAAGTCGTGTAAATTTGAATCCTCATGTGATTTTGAGGTTCTTTGCATGCTCTTTTTATGTGCATGAAAATAGATTGAAAATTACAGAATAATTTTAACTGTGCGGTCATTTTTTTTCTTTAACCTGGTCATTTTATGCTCAAATAAAAATTCTTACATTTTATTCTTATGATTTAAAGTATAAATTGCCCACCAAATTGTAGATAATTTAATTTATAGAGATTTTGCAGAAAAATTCAACTCCTATCTCATCTACGTATTGTTTTGTAAATTTTTTTTACTGAACCTTCAAAACAGTTTATTTGCTCAATTTCTTTTAATTCAAATTGAATCTGGAAATTTTGTTTCGATCATTTTTATGGCATATGGCGCAAATTTTGAAGGTACTAGATTGTTGCACCAACATTTATCATCGAAGTTTTTATGACGTTTCTTAAGACGCACACTGTGAAGGGTGATAAAGAACTGATGGCGTTAGTGTACTTACGTCAAATGTAAGAGAATCGCCTATACGCGCTACCAGTGGTGATACTACTAACTAAGAAACTTTGAACTGACCGTTTATTACGTGATCGATGACGAAATAGCGAGTGTTATGTCTGTTTGTCTGTGTAAACCTTTATTTACTAACATTTATTGATTGATATCAATATAATCAATATAATCTAATAACATTAACATTAGATTTATAAATTTACATTAGCATATAAACATTACATTTGTATACTTAGTTACAGACGACTTCCAGAAGGATAAACTCAGAATCGCTTACTTCTGCGACTTGGCGGCGAGAAACTTTACGTCTTCTTTTAAAGTTCAGGTCATGCCAACGCTTTTTTGAGCGACCTAATATTAAAAACATTTTGTGAACAATAAAATATGTACAACTAATGTTCACCTCTACGAACCATGTTAAAGGGCGATGCCGTTACCTTAACAATCTGATCATTGGAGGTCGAAAGAATATTACCCAACATTGCATTGGGAAGTTGAAATGGTTTATTGAAATATTTTTCGTTATATATGAAAAAATGCTTTATGTCAATTTTATTGAAATAGCTGCACGTGTCCTTAAAAATCGATGAACCCTTTAATTATTTTTATTTTTCATTTTGCAAGCGCAAACAATAGCCAAAAGACCCTTCCCATCCACCAAAAAATGTACATAGCCAAATAGAATCTCTTAAGCGAATGGTTTGAAGAATTTTTAATAACAACTATCGCCTTCAAAACGCGTTTTTCCCCAAAGAGAATTGATTAGAATTTTGTAATTGAAAGTTTGTGTTTCCAGTCTACGTATTCCGTTTTTGCAAATGATCTGAAAATAAATAAGGCAAACGTCTTGAAAAAACGAATTCTTTTTACATTTCAAACTGTATATAATTTTTTAAATAATGGCTAGCAATTATCTTGTTTGACGGTACAAGAGTGTGTGTTATTCTTTGCCCTAAAAATCAAGGCATCAAAATTTATAAATTCAAATTGAAATTAAAAACAAATGCAAACACATGTTTTTGAAGACCCCCCCTAGAGAAATTTTAAAATTATTACAAAACGATACCTTGATGAGATAGAAGTTATGTTTTTTCAGCAATGTTCCTTTCAATTAAACTATCTATAACCCTGCAGGACACAAAATCCTCAAAATTTTAAGGATAAAAAGTTATAATTTTTATTTAAAGCATAAAAGCACTACTCTAGACACCACTCAAACCATAAGACAAATCGTTAATGTTTTCCAAGTTTTTTTTATTTCTGTCGCAAAATTTTACCGACCGAACCATTTGTGTACCTGTTCCATGTGGACGTAATTCCGTATGTTCAAAAAAAAATGTTGCAAAATGTTGCTGTCCGACCGATTCTTGAGAAGATTTAAGTCTCGCTGTAGTAGCAGATATAATTACTCCACTTTAGTGTGAGGTAATTAATTTTTAATAGTTGTCTTATCTGTTAGCTCACCGTGCGTATATCTTAAACCAAATACACTGTAATTTTTTATCAGCTACAACATAAGTTAACCGTCTGTCGGATGTCCGTCATTTGTCCGTGGTTCTACCAACAATCAATAGGAAACTAGCGATCTAAGTTTGGATTACTGCTTTAGAACCACAGTGGTCCCAACTAAACCATACAATACATTCTTGCGGTTTTCGGTAATAGAATCGTCATTTTTGTTTTAGTTCGCTGTTATATATTTGAGGGGTTGTTTGTTGTGAGTTATGTTGCAAGGGGTGATTCGTTAAAAATGGAACAGATGTGCGGGTAGTTCCTGTGCCAAAAACAACATCCCTCGTTTTTTTTTTACTCAGTGACTGAGTAACGGCTGTTCCAGAAAGTATAAGCACTGTTTATTTTAACGGTCATTTTGAATATAATGAAATATTTCAACATGTTTTGGCTGCGTCGTTTTCTTTGCACATTTCTGAATGACATAGCTTCAAAAAAGTGCTCAGTTTTGTGTTACCTATCAAAATGCGCGGTCTTACTCCCGAACAACGAAAAAGTATCGTGCACAAATGTTCCATTGTGGTGCACTGTGAGCGGAATCTCCTTGAGAGAATTGGCCAAGGAAGAGGGTGTAAGCGTCGGAGCGGTACGATCTGCGATTCGACAATATAGAGAACAGTGTACGTTTGAAGATGCGCTGAAGAATGGTCGGAAACCTGATAGTCCGGATATCGATAAAAAGATCAGGGATGCCTACAACCGAAAATCAGCGACTTCCTTTCGGGGTGTTGCGAAAAAACTAGCAACCTCGTCGAGTAACGGCATGCGTGCCAAAGAAAGACTTGAGCTAAAAACATACCGGAAGCAGAAAAAACCCAAAAGAAACCCAAAACATGTCGTGTCTGAGAAACCACGGGCCCGCAAACTCTACGATTCGTTATTGTGTGAAAATTCTGGGTGTATAATAATGGACGATGAAACGTATGTGAAACAAGATTACAAAACGCTTCCCGGACCACAATTCTATACTGCAAGCGAAAACAAAGACATCCCCAAAACGGAGAAGGCATTTTTTACCGAAAAATTCGCTAGGAAGGTTATGGTTTGGCAGGAAATATGCGAGTGTGGTAAAACATCTAGTCCGTACATCTCAACGGAGACGTTCGAGGAAAAGTTAGGAGTCTTGGCTATGATTAAATATTTTGATTAAACGAGAGTAAAATATCATATTAAAACTAAAAAAAAACATAACTTTTTTGATGTAGAAGGAGATGTTCGCTCATCACCATGAGGCACCAAGAGTGAACATTTGTGTTTTTGGCTAGAATGAAAGATATGAAGAGAAAGTGTTGAAAGTTCTGTCAGTGTGCGGCAGGTTGGAAATAGAACAGATGTTTAGGAAAATAGAGCGAACATCTCCTTCTACATCATAATCGTTATTCCACGCACGGAGAATACATAACATAACAATTAATGTAGGTACATAACTTTTTTGTTATTTTGAAAGTGTGCTTATACTTTCTGGAAGAGTCTCTATAAATGTGTTCCTTTCACCTTTATTTCCACGGAAATGATACTAAACTTTCGTAAAATGTGGATCAACTTATAAATTGAGTTAATCCACTTTTTATGAAAAATTGAGTAATTTATTGAGGTATGCCTGTACATCCAAACCACAACTTGTTGCAATCTAACAAAGCATTGTCTTTACTCACCTCGAAAAGTTGGTTGCAAACTGGTTGTAGATGAAAACTTTGTGATGAAACGGTCGGGCCAGTCCCTTGTTTGCCAACCGTATCAGATCAGTCTTGTTGCGGGGAAACCGAACCCGCTCGTCCAGCTCGTACGTCGGGACAACGTATGCCGTCTGTTGGTGCTGCGATCGTCGGTTTCTGAGAAATTTATCCAAATGTTCGGCAAAGTTTACACTTGGAATGATGTCGACGTCCGTTAGGAAAACGTACGTGCTTTGGCACCCCTTCCGGGCGACGTTTCTCAGGTGGTTTTGCGGGTAGGGATTCTTGATGCGCCACTTGCTGGTGTCCGCCTTTCGCAGCTTGATCAAATCGTTCAACGTCGCTTCCGGTTTGGCATAATCGAACTTGGTAAAGTCACCGACGTGGATGCTTTTCAGATGAGTCGGACGCGATCTTTCGGCAGAGCCAGGTGGAAGCTCACTCGTTCGCGAATAGTTTTGAAGCAGTTTCTTAAGCAGGATAGGTAAATTTGTAGCAGATAGAGTTCATCGTTTCCGGCCGCGAAAATGGCTGTCGATATTGGACCGGACCAATGGTGCGAGACTTGAACTAGAGAGTAGATTTTCTCAATGAGCTTTGAGTTGCTAGGCAAACACTGTATTTTTCGGACAGTTCCGGGTAACTTTCACCAACAACAGCAAAATCGAAAAATTTGTACATCCTCCGGGCATCCCATCGTCCGAGGCGGAGATCTAGTCCGGAGAAAACGGCCTTATCCGTGTTGTTTGTGAGCGAATCGGCCAGCACATACTCCAGACAGGTTGCCGGTGTGAGGATCGGGGCTCGTGGAACCAGCGAAACACTGTCCTCGACATTTGCGCTGTATTGATTGCTGCAGTCGCCATTATGGAGCAGCCGTACGGTTAAAAACACATTAGATAAAGTTAGTGCTAGGACGCTGGCTATACTCAGATTCCAGAGACGACATGCCTGTGGGGAAGAGAGAAAACTTAATTGCTTTGGGATCGTAAATTTGCCCTATGTACACCGATGGTTAAAGCTATAAATCAAATTAGGATTACAATTCCTGGACCACTCCCAAAAGGGGTTAAATGGATTCCCTCTATTCAATCGCTATTCTGCCATCCAGGCAGCAAAAACAAATAAATTTTAAATGGATTAATTTTCGGAAAAGCGTTTGCAGTCTATTGACGATTCAATCCGAGCCCATCCATTAGTGCACATTTTTTTATGGCATTAATTTTATATTCTTGCTGTGAAAGCAAACGGTTTCTCCGAAGTTCTCCTCTCAGCTAGATGCCGGCCGTTGTCCAGGGAGACTAGCTCTGACAACGCAATAATTAAATCAAGAAAAACTTTTAGCAGCTTAATTAGGCTTCCATGGCTGAATGGAGAAAGCCTCCGATTCATCCGTAGGGAACATTCAAGTCTAGGAGACAAATGAAGCTTCCTTCGTCTTTCATTTGGGGAGAAGAAGAAAAAATGTATCTTCTCGGAACGAAGCAACGCATTCATCATAAAACGCTTTAAGATGAATGTGATTCCAATAATTCATGAGGAACGTCAGAACGAGACAGCGAGACGTAATTCAATGAAGGCGACTCAGTTGAGCAATAAATTTTCGGAGAAAAGAAATTTCTACAGATTTTTTTTTATTAGGGCGAATCGGACATTGAAAGACTCTCTTTGTTTACTTTCCCGTTCATTCATAATCAAATCGTTTTGTCATTTTTCGTTACACTATATACATAATATGCTACCTCTTATCTTTCGATCTGTGCAAAAAATCCTCGAAGGTTTCATAATAGCTCTGTAATTAATAAAACAGAAAGATCCTCTCCTAGAGTCTCTCATTGTTACATTGGCCTTATTGAAAACATTTGTGTTCAAACACATTAATATCTATAGTAACAATATTAAATTGTTTACACTCCAACCGACAGGAAGTGAAATCAACCACACCATACGCTGAACCACGCCTTTTTTTTTCGATGGAAAAAACCATCTCAATGTGGCACACATTTGTCACTTGATGAAACTGACGGTTCCTCATCAAAATTCAGACCATAACTTTGTCAAGTATGGTGGGTGGAAAAAATATATATATGTATCGGACCGTTTACAAGGTGCTGGTCGATTTAAGTTGGTCCTGCCGTCCATGTGCCACGTTGCTTACACAGACAAAACTTGAAGACTCACACCTAGCACTCAGAAAAGTTTACGAGAGAGTTCAAGCCCACCAACAACCACCGACGAGCAAACACACGATGTCACGATAGATTGAGAGTCATGACGAAGCTGATCATCGTGGGATTATTCTAATGCTTGATGAGACACTGAATTATTCAAAATGTTGGGCTGGATGTTTTGTCAGGTTTTACCATTTACTTCTGGCGCCGAGGGAGTTGGCCGAGTACCTACGCAAGACGGAAGGTGTGTTTATCTTTTGCAATTCTTGATTAGAGTTGGTGCGAAATCCTCAATGCGTGTCATGGGCGCAGCTGTTGGGAGTTATGAGTATTATAATTAGCTGTTCGTTACAGCTTCCGTGTTTGTACTTGAGAATGAGAGCTTAGTAAATAAACTTCTTTGAAGAATTAATACCTTGGTAATACTTACACTAATTAATTCTTCCAGAAAAGTTTTTCCCTGTGTGTCATATGTTAATTGAAGCGAAAGACATGCGTGTTCTACAAGTCTATACGGATATGATGTTTACCATTGCAATGGCACTCTTCAACACGTAACATACATTTATTTTTGGAGAGGTTTTAGACAACTTGTTACTTAGTTTTGCTGGACATTGATCCAAACAGCGAGTTCTTAAATAATTTGGGAGATGACATATGGTGAAAAACGGTGGCAGATAACGCAATTTGAGTTTAGAAGTAAAAATAAACAACAACATATCAAATTGTCTACAGCGGTTGGCTAACTGACAAGGTTAACACATTTTTTTTTAATTAAAAGAGAGCACATACAATGACTTCTAAACAATTGCATTGATTGAATTTCCTGAAATAGGGTAATGGTATGTAATGTCAGCCTAGCACTTTCATTCGGCCTATATGTAATAAATTCAGCGATAATCGAAAAAAATTGATGGAATCATCTTTCTTTTTCTTTCGTTTCAAGTTTCAAGCATATTTCCTCCACAAAAAGCATATTGCTTGCACTAAACTTTAATTCTGAAGGAGTTGAAACTGTATTCACTTGACTGAGATTTACGATTCCCTTAACTTTTTAGACACTACGAATTCACTTGAGATTATCGTCACAATCTGCAAATGTTCTAAATTTAGCTAAATTGAACCGGTAATTTACAGAAAATAGTTTTCAGTAATATAATAACTGTTCACATAGAAAAATATACAATGATTTAACAAGAAATCTAAGAAACAAATTTTTCTCAACTATAACAATACACTGAAGTTTTTTTTACGACGGTAATGGTACCGCGAAAAAAATAACCGCGTTATTTCGAAAAACAACGTAAAAAAAAACGCGTTATTTCAAAAACCGACGTAAAAAAAGTCAAGCAAATAAAAATTATATTTCATATTCATATTGAAAGAATATGGTTATAAAAATGTATTGGTGGTGGCAAAACATGGTTCCAGTAACATTGGCCACCGGGAATCTGCTACAAATGGAAAGAGGTTGCTAATTCAATGTGTCAGCAAAGCAGTCCAGAGTAGTTAAAGAGAGTTTTCGGCTTCGGCAAAATTTCTCAGTATGTCATTCGTCGTCTTTTGATATAATCATATGTGTTCCAAATGATGCCACAGAGATGGCGCTGCAATCTATTTTTACCAAATGAGGCGCTAGAGAAATGCCGTCTTCGGCAAAGTTTCTCAGTATGTTGTTTGTCGTCGTTTGACTTTGTTATATTATTTATTATTTATACTGTAGAGATGGCGATGCAGATTATCTTTTCAAAATAAAGTGCTAGTGAGTTACCGTCCGTGGCAAAATTTCTCAGTATGTCATTCATCGTCTATTGACATTGTCATATTAGTTCTAAATTATGCCGCAAATATGGCAGCGCCTTCTCTGAGGTACGATCTGGATCTAACGTGATTATTTTGAATGGCTCTATTATATACAATTTACATCTTTGCTAAAGACAGCACCTTCCCAGAGCTCTAATTTGGCAATTAAGATTGTGGCGACATATTTGCGGTGCAATTTGGAACTAATCTGATAATGTCAAGTGACTAGCAATGTCAGCAATATGGGTATCAAACTTCTTAAAATTTCTTCAGCAGATTGACTTTTCTTGTTTTGGGTCCATTGGATGTCTGATACTCCAAGTAGTGATACTGTACAAAAGAGAATTTCCAGACACGTGAGAGGTGGTAAGTGCTTTCATGGAATTGGGGCACAACGATGTAAGTAGTATCCATTTATCCCTAAATCATAAATATGATCACATCACTTATCAAGGTGAATCCTGATCCATCGAGCCCTACCCTACTAACCTAAAAAATATCCTTCCTGTGACCTTTGTGGGGATTCAGAGGTAAACACGGTCTCTAAACAGAATAGGTAATACTTATATTCATTTTCTTTTCCAACTTGATTGCAAGGACGTGGCCGGCTCCGTTATTGATTATTAAATAGATTGAGTCACTGACAGTGAGAGTGGCCGGTAGCTCCCAGCCCCATTCAATTGATTCATTGTGCAATTTCACTCTCAATTTCACTTCAACTCTCTAGCGTTTAATTTAGAAGAGATAAACTGCAGTGCCATCTATGCGGCATGATGTGGAACCTAATATGATAATGTCCAAAGAGGACGAGTGACATACTGAGAAAGTGTAGCCTAATAGTGCATTTCCCTAGCGCCTCATTTGGAAAAGATAGACTGAAGCGCCATCTCTGCGGCATGATTTGGAACAGATATAATAATATCAAAACGACCAACAACATACTGAGAAACATTGCTCAAGACGGTATTTCGCTAACGCCTCATTTGGAAAAGATAGACTGCAGCGACATCTCTGCGGCATGATTTGGAACATATATGATTATATCAAAACACGACGAATGACATACTGAGAAACTTTGCCGAAGACGAAAACTCTCTTTAACTACTTTGGACTGCTTTGCTCACACATTGAATTAACAACCTCTTTCCATTTGTAGCAGATTCCCGGTGGCCAATGTTACTGGAACCATGTTTTGCCACCACCAATACATTTTTATGACCATATTCTTTCAATATGAATATAAATATAATTTTATTTCCTTGCCTTTTTTGCGTCGTTTTTGAATAACAGTTTTTTTTAAGCGGACCGCGTAAAAACCGCGAAAAATAAAAACCGCGTACAAAAAACCACGTAAAAAAAAACTTCAGTGTATGTATACGTGAATATTTTACAATTGGCTTATTTCAACCGATACCTAAGCAACTATATACAGACAGCGTGTCCGCAAATACATTTTGTATCATATCGTACGTTATAGATTTAACAGAAGTCCAAACAAATCTTTTTCAACATTCATATTCTTCAGGTATGTTCCTTTTTACTTTTGCATTTCAAGATTTAAATTTCACTCTCACGCCCAAACTTTCAAACCGGCCATCAAGGTTTGGACAAGCTTCTCTCCTTTGAATTTTGTAAGCTTTTGTCCACTCGCTTAAAGTTTTGAACCAACTTAACTCGTTCTCATTATTAGCCCAACATTTTCGATTGGTTGAGCTCTGACAGATTGGAGGATTGATGTTACAAAGTATCAACCTTATGACATCAATCCTCCAAACTCTTCAGAGTTCCAACCGATCGAGAAATGTTAGGCAATAGTGAGGGCGGATTGGTCCAAAAATGGAAATAAGGAGTGTATCGAATATAAGCTGTACGCATGTATATGTGATGGTTTTTTATGCTCTGAATACTGCATGAGGTGCTTTAACTGTCAGCTTTCTTTTGTTTACTTGTTTGTGCGGTTCAAATTCTGCGTTTTCAAAATGTCGCGTATTGGAAAGGAAGTGAAAATTAAGGTCCTGGACAAATCGCTAAGTGAGAAGGGTATTACTATGCGAAAATTGGCGAAGCGGTTTGGAATTCATCATGCGAGTGTTAAAACCATCATTAATAAGTTTGGGGAACACTATTTTTAGATGAGCTACCAGGAAAAGGCAGAAAACCCGGTTTTTTCAACCCGAAACTGGAGCAGAAAGTGGTATCTCTAATCATGAAGAACAAATCAATGTCAATACGTGATTTGGCCAAAAAAGAAAGAACGAGTGTCGGAATGATCCAGCGTATCAAGAGGCGAAACCACCTGAAGACCTACAAGAAGCAGAAAATCTCGAAACAAAGTGCAGAACAGAAGAAGCGAGCAGCAACAAGGGCCCGGAAATTGTATTCGCGTCTTTTGCAGCATCCGGATGCATGCGTTTTGATGGACGATGAGACCTATATAAAGGAGGACTCAAAAACCCTTCCACGTCCACAATAATTTACTGCCGTCGTTGGGGAGGATGTGAGCGATGCGAACAAGTCGGTTCAAGTGGAGAAATTCGGTCGAAAGGTACTGGTATGACAAGCAATATGTTCCTGTGGTTTGAAGTCAACCATTTTTTATACTACCGGAACTATAAATGCGGAAATCTATCGATCTGAGTATCTTCAGAAGAGATTATTGCCTTTATATAAGAAGCATAGTACACCTCCACTGTTTTGGCCGGATTCAGCGTCGGCTCACTATGCCAAAACCACTCTCAATTGCCTTGCGGAAAAGGGTATAGATTTCGTTGAGAAAAATATCAATCCACCAAATTGCCCTCAGCTTCGACCCATCGAACGTTACTGGGCAATCGTGAAGAGGGTCTTCAAGAAGACTGGTAAGGCAGCTGGGATCATCCAGGAGTTCAAAAAAATTTGGGCTCAAGCGTCCAAAAAACGCGATGCAACACTTGTCCGGAACTTGATGAAGAGCATTCGATCCAAAGTTGGAAAATTCGTGAAGGAATAACTTAAATTTCATCCGATCTTCATTATGTTCAAGTTTAACCTCGAACAATAAAGGATCAATTTTTTGTATGAATAAAATATCGGGTTTCAACATAATTTTAAAGAAAGTGTGTGGATAGCTTATTTTCGATACACTCCTTAGAATCAAAATTTGTTCAAAACTTCATTAATGACATTATTTTTCTCGTAACATTTCTTCGTCACTGTTGAGTACCGGTAGGATGTCAAGTGTTTTGAGAATGCTACATTAAAAGTGTCTGGACGAGGTTTTATGAATAAAACGGTCCGTGGATGAAAATTTCTTAGATTAGTTGGACTGTTATACTTTTTAGAGGTTTTTTTTTTAACGGAACTATTAACTAGTCAACCTCCAGTGTATTTTTCGAATTTTGCTATATAATCAAACGTTGAGCAAAGCATTAGTGTAAAATTGTGTTATTAAAACGGAATAAGTGCTTCGGAAGCATTGAAGATGTTGCCGAAAGCCTTTGGGGAATCTGCTTTATCTCGTGCACGTGTCTTTGATTGGTATAAGTCGATCAAAGAGCGTCGTACAGCAGTTGAAAATCTGCCTCATGATCGTCGTCCAGCAACATCAATAAACGCCGAAAACATCTAAAATGCGAGGAAAATTGTGCTGCAAAATCGCCGCCGTGTGAGTGAGAAAGAGTAGTCGATCGAAAATCTATTCGAAATTCCTTCCGGAAGGACAATCGATCAATGCTGAATATTATTTGGGCTTTATGAACCGTTTGCGTGAGAATATTCGTCTCAAAAGGAAGAATCAGGACAAGTCAAAGTTTTTGCATCACGATAATGCAACAACTCACAAAACAACGTCAACATCGTTTCTTGAGCGCTGAATTTGCCTGATATGGCAACCATGTGACTTTTTCTCTTCGCCAAACTGCAATTTGAGCTTCTTTGTAAACATTTTCATACGATTGAAGTTATAAAAGAGAATTCGAAGAGGGAGCTTAAGGCAATACTAAAAGAGGCGCATGAAAAGTGCTTTAAGGAATGGAAAACACTTGGCATATGAGTATCGCCTCTGATGGTGATTATTTTGAATGAGACAAAATCAATATTGAAGAATAATGAACCGTTTGTGTTTTATTTAACCAGTCTCGTTGGCTGGTCAGTGGTCGGCTGATTTTACCGCACCCCGCCCTTTAGTTCAGAAAGAGGTATGGGCGCGTTCTGTCGAGTTGGTCGCGGCAGATTTCATGCGTGAATCGGCTGCCCCATCAATCAAGGTAATCAATCAAACGACCACTGCAAATTGTACTGAATACTCCACGACCTAATATATAACGAGGAAAGGAAGGGACCATGAGGGCACCCATGTGAAACGATCTAGATAGGGAGCATGGGACTGCCTCCTCCCTATTGTTAACATTTCCGCGGAACGAGGGTGGGCTCTTCGATTCCATCTATTGGGTTTATTCTGTCAATCAAGGGCTCGATTCTAATGCTGTGAGTGTGAACTTGCTCTTGGGAGGAGATTCTCTTCCCTATATTTGCGGGTTTTGCGTAAGTGTATCTGCTTACGGGGCCACCCAAACGTTTTTGGGCCTTCACACAGGAGCATGATGATCACAAACAACAATAGAATCCTGATTGTTGCATATGCAACTATTCGACGAACCCCTGAAGAAATGACCAACTTCTGGTGTTTGCTTATCCCGTTGGTATTGCGCATTGCATGACAAGTTAAAGCAAGCGTGATGGATCGGGCACTCTGGAATATTGAAACTTAATCCCAGGAGTGAAACACCGAAGTTGTAAGTTTAATTTTATTTGTATTATGTTGAATAAAAACCAAATATTTTAGCTTTGTACCTGCGCCAAATATTGCAACTGAATATTTCATTTGCCCTGCTAAATGATCGGTGCCGGTGTCTCTCGCCATTGTATTCAACACTGATCAGATTGTTTTTCAGATTATTCCACTGCTATGGAAAGTTACCTTGTTACAATAGATGATAATATTTGATCATCATCATAAGTGTAGAGATAGAATTGAAATAAGAATTAAATAACATTGATATTGTTACAATCATTGTACAATAAAACCTACGAACTTGCGGAAAATTAAATCTGTCTTGTATTCTTACATCAAATAAACATGAAAAAAGGAAAGAAGAAAACACCAACTGCAATAAATCTCCCTTGTTGAAATCTTCTTATGCTCATTGGTTAAAAAGGAAGGAGGGAATGTTCACCCGCAAACTTGAGCGCTCACCGGGTATAACATGAGCACACCGGTCATGCGTACGCTCATTCATTCGACGATTGCAGTACGGTACGGGGTTGGTACACCAGGAGGACAAGCAGCATCCAGGAGGACAAGCAGCAACCAGCCAGTAGCCAGCACCAAGCGTAAGCCGAGAAGCGAGCGGCATCGCCCTCGCATGTTGGCAACGAACGACGTCCGCAACAACACCTGACTGGTTCCAGTAACTGGCATGGCTCGATTTAACTGGCTTCCATACCCGGTCAGGCTCGTAATAAGGCTGGCTGATTTGCACTGCACTTACAGATAAGGCTTGCCAAAACAAAGTGATTATCGCAAATCTTTTATCTTCTGTGTCTTTAATTTAGATTGTTAGGTTTTTTCTGTCCTTCATAGCAGAATTTATTACTAGGACGTGTGAAAAAATCAGTCTTCAATAAGTCGACGAATGTTTCATCGTCGTGTATGATGCAACTTGCATTATCGGTAAAAATGACCAAATAGCTTTCGACTGATTTTTCTCATTTTCAAGCTCCTTCATTGACTCTCCGCGAGGCTTCCTCTGGGTTTTGAATGACCTTAATTTATATCTCACTTTAATTTCCTACAGTTGACTAAGCTACAACTTCTGTTTCCTTTATAGCATTACCACTTGCTTCTCATATCTTGTTTAGCCGTGACTTTGCTCGTTTGACTGCTTTTGAATGGCTTGGAACCGTTTTGGATTGTAAAACTTGCTTCTCCGACATTTCAATACGTTTGGTTGCGTCACCCCGACCGGGATCTGCAATTGAGCCTGGTAAAGATTAAGATTTTCTAACCACTTGTCTAAAATAAGGATTTCACCGCTGCACATGAAACTTCGAGACATCATTTTCAAAAATTCACTCTGAAAAACAAATAATCAGGTTCGTCGACGCAAATGTGAATGTAATCCCACTGACAGCTAACCATACACAGAAAGAAATACTTACGTTGACTCACCACTGACGCTGAACAAGCTACAAAAACATATTTGGCAGACATCGCTTAATGTCAGGAATACCAAAAACAGACATGCGATGCTCAGAGTTCCGGGTAGTGGGTAGTCGTCACCTATGCAAAACATTGACTTATACTAAACTGACTTGTTTTAACACGTCCGTCCCCAACCCTCCGAGACAGAAATTCAAATTTCAACGAAGATTTTTCATCGCTAGTCCTAGGATTTTGATGCGGTCATTTCTAGAATAACCAGTGTAGATCTACAACAAGAATAATTTTGTGATGTATTGCAAAAAGCCGCATAAATCCTAGGACTGAAGGCGATGAAAAATCTTCAAATTTAAATTTGAATTTTTCTGTCTCAGAGGGGTTGGGGATGGATGTGTTAAACAAGCTGAAATATAAGTCCAATGTTTTTGCATAGCAAATCTTAAATCATCATTATTTCGGAACTCTGAGAGAGATCGTATTGTTCATTTTTTGCATTCCTGTATTAAGCGTGTCTGCAAATATGTTTTGTAGCTTATTCGCGTCAGTGGTCATTCGAATCAACGTAAGTATTTTAAGTAATAACTGCCGCGATTATAATTACATTTGCGTCGACGAGTATTGTTTATTTTCAAATTGAATTTTTGAAAAATGATGTCTCGAGTTTCTGTGTAGCGGTAAAATCTTATTTAGACATAAATGGTTAGAAAATCTAATCTTTACCAGAGCTCAATTGCGTGAATCAGTCACTGGGTGATGCAAACAACAGATATTGAATGCGAAGCAAGTTTTTACAATCTAAAAATGGTTCATAGGAATATTATTCAAGAAGCCAAAAAAGTCAAGAATAAACAAGATATAAACAAGTGGTGAAAGTATATAAGAGGAAAAAAGTGGTTGTAGCTTAGTCAATCGCATCAGCGAGATGTAAAATTAAGGCTGACCAAAACTCAGAAGAACTTTGCAGGTAGAGATCACGAAGGAGGGCTTGAAAATGAGAAAAACCGGAAAGCTTATTTGATTCGGTTTAACCGATAACAGATTACGCTACATACGACGATGAAACATTCGTCGACTGGATGCGCGAACTGATTTTCTCACAAATCCTGGCAATAAATTCTACAACTATGAAGGACAGAAGAAGCCTCATAGTCTAAAATTAAAGACATACAGAATATAAAAAGATTTTACGATAAATTATTTTGTGTTGGCAAGCCACATCTCGTAAGTGCGGTAAAATCATTATTGGCCAACCTTATTGTACGCGAACCGACCGGAGTGTCGAAGCCGGTTAGCAATCCGCCATACCGGATTACTGGAACCAGTCAGGTGTTGTTGCGGACGCCGTTCGTTGCCAACATGCGAGGGCGATGCCACTCGCTTACTCGGCTTACTGCTTGGTACTGGCGACTGGCCATGGTTGCTGCTTGTCCTCCTGGCTGCTGCTCGTCCTCCTGGTGTGCCAACCCCGTACCCGGATACTGCAATCGTCGAATGCAATGAGCGACGTGCATGACCGGTGTGCTCACATTTATACCCGGTGAGCGTTTACGTTTGCGGGTGAACATTCCCTCTTCGCCTTCTCAACCAATGAGCGCAGCCAAAGATTTCAACAAGGGGAGATTTATTGCTGATTGTGCTTTATTCTTTCACTTTTTTCTATTTTATTTGATGTACAGTATACATGACAGATTTAATTTCCCCGCGCAGTTCGTAGGGTTTTGTTGGTGTACAACGATTTGTAACAACATGTCAACGTTATTTAATTCTTATTTCAGATTCTATCTCTACACTTATGTTATTGATTGATCAAATATTTCATCACATTCATGTAACCAAGGTAATCTCTTCCATAGCAGTGGAATAAATCTGAAAAACAATCTGATCGTGCGTTGAACAGCAATGGCGAGAGACACCGGCACCGATCATTTAGGTCAGGGCAAATGAAATATTCAGTCTAAATATTTATGGCGCAGGTGCAAAGCCAAAATATTTGGTTTTTATTCAAACACAACAATACAAATAAGAATTAAACTTACAACCCCGGTGTTTCACTCTAGGTTAAGTTTCAATATTCCAGAGTGCCCGATCACACTCACGCTTGCTTTAATCTGTACATGCAATGCGCAATACCAACGGGATGGACAAAACACCGAAGTTGGTCATTTTTCTTCAGGGGTTCGCTCGAATATTGCATATGCAACACAATCGGGATTCTATTGTTGTTTGTGATCATCATGCTCCTGTGTGAAGGCCCAAAAACGTTTGGAGTGGCCCCGTAAGCAGATACACTTACGCAAAACCCGCAAATATAGGGAAGAGAATCTCCTCCCAAGAGCAAGTTCACACTCACAGCATTAGAATCGAGCCCTGATTGACAGAATAAACCCAATAGATGGAATCGAAGAGCCCACCCTCGTTCCGCGAAATGTTAACAATAGGGAGGAGGCAGTCCCATGCTCCCTATCTAAATCGCTTTCACATGGGTGCCCTCATGGTCCCTTTCCTTCTCGTTATATATTAGGTCGTGGATATTCAGTACAATTTGCAGTGGTCATTTGATTGATTACCTTGATTGATGGGGCAGCCGATTCACACATGAAATCTGCCGCGACCAACTCGACAGAACGCGCCCATACCCCTTTCTGAACTAAAGGGCAGGGTGCGGTAAAATCAGCCGACCACTGACCAGCCAACGAGACTGGTTAAATAAAACACAAACGGTTCATTATTCTTCAATATTGATTTTGTCTCATTCAAAATAATCACCATCAGAGGCGATACTCATATGCCAAGTGTTTTCCATTCCTTAAAGCACTTTTCATGCGCCTCTTTTAGTATTGCCTTAAGCTCCCTCTTCGAATTCTCTTTTATAACTTCAATCGTATGAAAATGTTTACAAAGAAGCTCAAATTGCAGTTTGGCGAAGAGAAAAAAGTCACATGGTGCCATATCAGGCAAATTCAGCGCTCAAGAAACGATGTTGACGTTGTTTTGTGAGTTGTTGCATTATCGTGATGCAAAAACTTTGACTTGTCCCACAATTCTTTCCTTTTGAGACGAATATTCTCACGCAAACGGTTCATAAAGCCCAAATAATATTCAGCATTGATCGATTGTCCTTCCGGAAGGAATTCCGAATGATTTTCGATCGACTACTCTTTCTCACTCACACGGCGGCGATTTTGCAGCACAATTTTCCTCGCATTTTAGATGTTTTCGGCGTTTATTGATGTTGCTGGACGACGATCATGAGGCAGATTTTCAACTGCTGTACGACGCTCTTTGATCGACTTATACCAATCAAAGACACGTGCACGAGATAAAGCAGATTCCCCAAAGGCTTTCGGCAACATCTTCAATGCTTCCGAAGCACTTATTCCGTTTTAATAACACAATTTTACACTAATGCTTTGCTCAACGTTTGATTATATAGCAAAATTGAAAAATACACTGGAGGTTGACTAGTTAATAGTTCCGTTAAAAAAACCTCTAAAAAGTATAACAGTCCAACTAATCTAAGAAATTTTCATCCACGGACCGTTTTATTCATAAAACCTCGTCCAGACACTTTTAATGTAGCATTCTCAAAACACTTGACATCCTACCGGTACTCAACAGTGACGAAGAAATGTTACGAGAAAAATAATGTCATTAATGAAGTTTTGAACAAATTTTGATTCTAAGGAGTGTATCGAAAATAAGCTATCCACACACTTTCTTTAAAATTATGTTGAAACCCGATATTTTATTCATACAAAAAATTGATCCTTTATTGTTCGAGGTTAAACTTGAACATAATGAAGATCGGATGAAATTTAAGTTATTCCTTCACGAATTTTCCAACTTTGGATCGAATGCTCTTCATCAAGTTCCGGACAAGTGTTGCATCGCGTTTTTTGGACGCTTGAGCCCAAATTTTTTTGAACTCCTGGATGATCCCAGCTGCCTTACCAGTCTTCTTGAAGACCCTCTTCACGATTGCCCAGTAACGTTCGATGGGTCGAAGCTGAGGGCAATTTGGTGGATTGATATTTTTCTCAACGAAATCTATACCCTTTTCCGCAAGCCAATTGAGAGTGGTTTTGGCATAGTGAGCCGACGCTGAATCCGGCCAAAACAGTGGAGGTGTACTATGCTTCTTATATAAAGGCAACAATCTCTTCTGAAGACACTCAGATCGATAGATTTCCGCATTTATAGTTCCGGTAGTATAAAAATGGTTGACTTCAAACCACAGGAACATATTGCTTGTCATACCAGTACCTTTCGACCGAATTTCTCCACTTGAACCGACCTGTTCGCATCGCTCACATCCTCCCCAACGACGGCAGTAAAGTATTGTGGACCTGGAAGGGTTTTTGAGTCCTCCTTTACATAGGTCTCATCGTCCATCAAAACGCATGCATCCGGATGCTGCAAAAGACGCGAATACAATTTCCGGGCCCTTGTTGCTGCTCGCTTCTTCTGTTCTGCACTTTGTTTCGAGATTTTCTGCTTCTTGTAGGTCTTCAGGTGGTTTCGCCTCTTGATACGCTGGATCATTCCGACACTCGTTCCTGCTTTTTTGGCCAAATCACGTATTGACATTGATTTGTTCTTCATGATTAGAGATACCACTTTCTGCTCCAGTTTCGGGTTGGAAGAACCGGGTTTTCTGCCTCTTCCTGGTAGCTCATCTAAAGAATAGTGTTCCCCAAACTTATTAATGATGGTTTTAACACTCGCATGATGAATTCCAAACCGCTTCGCCAATTTTCGCATAGTAATACCCTTCTCACTTAGCGATTTGTCCAGGACCTTAATTTTCACTTCCTTTCCAATACGCGACATTTTGAAAACGCAGAATTTGAACCGCACAAACAAGTAAACAAAAGAAAGCTGACAGTTAAAAGCACCTCATGCAGTATTCAGAGCATAAAAAACCATCACATATACATGCGTACAGCTTATATTCGATACACTCCTTATTTCCATTTTTGGACAATCCGCCCTCACTATTGCCTAACATTTCTCGATCGGTTGGAACTCTGAAGAGTTTGGAGGATTGATGTCATAAGGTTGATACTTTGTAACATCAATCCTCCAATCTGTCCAGAGCTCCAACCAATCGAGAAATGTTGGGCAATAATGAGGGCGAGTTAAAATTGGTTCAAAACTTTAAGCAGGAGTGGACAAAAGCTTACAAAATTCAAAGGAGAGAAGCTTGTCCAAACCTTGATGGCCGGTTTGAAAGTTTGGGCGTGAGAGTGAAATTTAAATCTTGAAATGCAAAAGTAAAAAGGAACATACCTGAAGAATATGAATGTTGAAAAAAGATTTGTTTGGACTTCTGTTAAATCTATAACGTACGATATGATACAAAATGTATTTGCGGACACGCTGTCTGTATATGGTTGCTTAGGTATCGGTTGAAATAAGCCAATTGTAAAATATTCACGTATACATACACTGAAGTTTTTTTTTTACGTGGTTTTTTTGTACGCGGTTTTTATTTTTCGCGGTTTTTTTACGCGGTCCGCTTAAAAAAAAACTGCGTTATTTCAAAAAACGACGCAAAAAAAGGCAAGGAAATAAAAATTATATTTCATATTCATATTGAAAGAATATGGTCATAAAAATGTATTGGTGGTGGCAAAACATGGTTCCAGTAACATTGGCCACCGGGAATCTGCTACAAATGGAAAGAGGTTGTTAATTCAATGTGTGAGCAAAGCAGTCCAAAGTAGTCAAAGAGAAGCTTTCGTCTTCGTGCAAAGTTTCTCAGTATGTCATCTCGTCGTGTTTTTGATATAATCATATATGTTCCAAATCATGCCGCAGAGATGTCGCTGCAGTCATCTTTTCCAAAATGAGGCGTTAGCGAAATACCGTCTTGAGCAATGTTTCTCAGTATGTTGTTGGTCGTTTTGATATTATTATATCTGCTCCAAATCATGCCGCAGAGATGGCGCTTCAGTCTATCTTTTCCAAATGAGGCGCTAGGGAAATGCACTATTAGGCTAACTTTCTCAGTATGTCACTCGTCCTCTTTGGACATTATCATATTAGTTCCACATCATGCCGCATAGATGGCACTGCAGTTTATCTTTTCTAAATTAAACGCTAGAGAGTTGAAATTGAAATTGAGAGTGAAATTGCACAATGAATCAATTGAATGGGGCTGGGAGCTACCGGCCACTCTCACTGTCAGTGACTCAATCTATTTAATAATCAATAACGGAGCCGGCCACGTCCTTGCAATCAAGTTGGAAAAGAAAATGAATATAAGTATTACCTATTCTGTTTAGAGACCGTGTTTACCTCTGCATCCCCACAAAGGTCACAGGAAGGATATTTTTTAGGTTAGTAGGGTAGGGCTCGATGGATCAGGATTCACCTTGATAAGTGATGTGATCATATTTATGATTTAGGGATAAATGGATACTACTTACATGTTGTGCCCCAATTCCATGAAAGCACTTACCACCTCTCACGTGTCTGGAAATTCTCTTTTGTACAGTATCACTACTTGGAGTATCAGACATCCAATGGACCCAAAACAAGAAAAGTCAATCTGCTGAAGAAATTTTAAGAAGTTTGATACCCATATTGCTGACATTGCTAGTCACTTGACATTATCAGATTAGTTCCAAATTGCACCGCAAATATGTCGCCACAATCTTAATTGCCAAATTGAGCTCTAGGAAGGTGCTGTCTTTAGCAAAGATGTAAATTGTATATAATAGAGCCATTCAAAATAATCACGTTAGATCCAGATCGTACCTCAGAGAAGGCGCTGCCATATTTGCGGCATAATTTAGAACTAATATGACAATGTCAATAGACGATGAATGACATACTGAGAAATTTTGCCACGGACGGTAACTCACTAGCACTTTATTTTGAAAAGATAATCTGCATCGCCATCTCTACAGTATAAATAATAAATAATATAACAAAGTCAAACGACGACAAACAACATACTGAGAAACTTTGCCGAAGACGGCATTTCTCTAGCGCCTCATTTGGTAAAAATAGATTGCAGCGCCATCTCTGTGGCATCATTTGGAACACATATGATTATATCAAAAGACGACGAATGTACATACTGCAGAAATTTTGCCGGTCGAAAACTCTCTTTAACTACTCTGGACTGCTTTGCTGACACATTGAATTAGCAACCTCTTTCCATTTGTAGCAGATTCCCGGTGGCCAATGTTACTGGAACCATGTTTTGCCACCACCAATACATTTTTATAACCATATTCTTTCAATATGAATATGAAATACTAAATTTTTATTTGCTTGACTTTTTTACGTCGGTTTTTGAAATAACGCGTTTTTTTTTACGTTGTTTTTCGAAATAACGCGGTTATTTTTTTCGCGGTACCATTACCGTCGTAAAAAAAACTTCAGTGTATTGTTATAGTTGAGAAAAATATGTTTCTTAGAGTTCTTGTTAAATCATTGTATATTTTTCTATGTGAACAGTTATTATATTACTGTAAACTATTTTCTGTAAATTACCGGTTCAATTAGCTAATTTTAGAACATTCGCAGATTGTGACGATTATCTCAAGTGAATTCGTAGTGTCTAAAAAGTTAAGGGAATCGAAATTCTCAGTCAAGTGAATAAAGTCTCAACTGCTTCAGAATTAAAGTTTAGTGCAAGCAATATGCTTTTGGCGAAGGAAATAAACTTGAAACGCTCGAAAAGAAAGAAAGATGATTCCATCAATGTTTTTTCGATTATCGCTGATTTTATTACACATCTGAACTAAGCCCGAATGAAAGTGCTAGGCTGACATTACATACTGTTACCCTATTTCAGGAAATGCAATTGTTTAACAGAAGTCATTGTGTGTGCCCTCTTTTAATTAAAAAAAATTGTGTTATCTTGTCAGTTAGCCAACCGCTGTAGACAAGTTCATATGTTGTTGTTTATTTTTACTTCTAAACTCAAACTGCGTTATCTGCCACCGTTTTCCACCATATGTCATCTCCCAAATTATTTAAGAACTCGCTGTTTGGATAAATGTCCAGCAAAACTAAGTAACAAGTTGTCTAAAACCTCTCCATTGCAATGGTAAACATCCTATCCGTATAGACTTGTAGAACACGCATATGTCTTTCGCTTCAATTAACATATGACACACAGGGAAAAACTTTTCCGAAAGAATTAATTAGTGTAAGTATTACCAAGGTATTAATTCTTCAAAGAAGTTTATTTACTAAGCTCTCATTCTCAAGTACAAACACGGAAGCTGTAACGAACAGCTAATTATAATACTCATAACTCCCAACAGCTGCGCCCATGACACGCATTGAGGATTTCGCACCAACTCTAATCAAGAATTGCAAAAGATAAACACACCTTCCGTCTTGCGTAGGTACTCGGCCAACTCCCTCGGCGCCAGAAGTAAATGGTAAAACCTGACAAAACATCCAGCCCAACATTTTGAATAATTCAGTGTCTCATCAAGCATTAGAATAATCCCACGATGATCAGCTTCGTCATGACTCTCAATCTATCGTGACATCGTGTGTTTGCTCGTTGGTGGTTGGTGGGCTTGAACTCTCTCGTAAACTTTTCTGAGTGCTAGGTGTGAGTCTTCAAGTTTTGTCTGTATAAGAAACGTGGCACATGGACGGCAGGACCAACTTAAATCGACCAGCACCTTGTAAACGGTCCGATACATATATATATTTTTTCCACCCACCATACTTGACAAAGTTATGGTCTGAATTTTGATGAGGAACCGTCAGTTTCATCAAGTGACAAATTTGTGCCACATTGAGATGGTTTTTTCCATCGAAAAAAAAGGCGTGGTTCAGCGTATGGTGTGGTTGATTTCACTTCCTGTCAGTGAGGGTATAAACAATTTGATTTTGTTACTTTGGATGCATGAAATTGATATGTGTGAAAACATATGCAGACATTGTTTTCAGTAAGGCCAAGGTAACGATGAGATATTCTAGGAGAAGACCGTTCTCTTTCATTAATTACAGAATTATTATAAAACCTTCGAGGATTTTTTTAGCAAATATTCCAAAAGCAAAATGACAATACGATTTGATTATGAATGAATGGGAAAGTAAACAAAGAGAGTGTCCAATTCACCCTAATAAAAAAAATCTGTAGAAATTTCTTTTCTCCGAAAATGTATTGCTCAACTAAGTCGCCTTCATTGAATTACGTCTCGTTGTCTCGTTCTGACGTTCCTCATGAATTATTGGAATCACATTCATCTTAAAGCGTTTTATGATGCTTCGTTCCGAGAAGATACATTTTTTCTTCTTCTCCCCAACTGAAAGACGAAGGAAGCTTCGTTTGTCTCCTGGACTTGAATGTTCCCTACGGATGAATCGGAGGCTTTCTCCATTCAGCCATGGAAGCCTAATTAAGCTGCTAAAAGTTTTTCTTGATTTAATTATTGCGTTGTCAGAGCTAGTCTCCCTGGACAACGGCCGGCATCTAGCTGAGAGGAGAACTTCGGAGAAACCGTTTGCTTTCACAGCAAGAATATAAAATTATTGCCATAAAAAAATGTGCACTAATGGATGGGCTCGGATTGAATCGTCAATGGACTGCAAACGCTTTTCCGAAAATTAATCCATTTAAAATTTATTTGTTTTTGCTGCCTGGATGGCAGAATAGCGATTGAATAGAGGGAATCCATTTAACCCCTTTTGGGAGTGGTCCAGGAATTGTAATCCTAATTTGATTTATAGCTTTAACCATCGGTGTACATAGGGCAAATTTACGATCCCAAAGCAATTAAGTTTTCTCTCTTCCCCACAGGCATGTCGTCTCTGGAATCTGAGTATAGCCAGCGTCCTAGCACTAACTTTATCTAATGTGTTTTTAACCGTACGGCTGCTCCATAATGGCGACTGCAGCAATCAATACAGCGCAAATGTCGAGGACAGTGTTTCGCTGGTTCCACGAGCCCCGATCCTCACACCGGCAACCTGTCTGGAGTATGTGCTGGCCGATTCGCTCACAAACAACACGGATAAGGCCGTTTTCTCCGGACTAGATCTCCGCCTAGGACGATGGGATGCCCGGAGGATGTACAAATTTTTCGATTTTGCTGTTGTTGGTGAAAGTTACCCGGAACTGTCCGAAAAATACAGTGTTTGCCTAGCAACTCAAAGCTCATTGGAGAAAATCTACTCTCTAGTTCAAGTCTCGCACCATTGGTCCGGTCCAATATCGACAGCCATTTTCGCGGCCGGAAACGATGAACTCTATCTGCTACAAATTTACCTATCCTACTTAAGAAACTGCTTCAAAACTATTCGCGAACGAGTGAGCTTCCACCTGGCTCTGCCGAAAGATCGCGCTCCGACTCATCTGAAAAGCATCCACGTCGGTGACTTTACCAAGTTCGATTGTGCCAAACCGGAAGCGACGTTGAACGATTTGATCAAGCTGCGAAAGGCGGACACCAACAAGTGGCGCATCAAGAATCCCTACCCGCAAAACCACCTGAGAAACGTCGCCCGGAAGGGGTGCCAAAGCACGTACGTTTTCCTAACGGACGTCGACATCATTCCAAGTGTAAACTTTGCCGAACATTTGGATAAATTTCTCAGAAACCGACGATCGCAGCACCAACAGACGGCATACGTTGTCCCGACGTACGAGCTGGACGAGCGGGTTCGGTTTCCCCGCAACAAGACTGATCTGATACGGTTGGCAAACAAGGGGCTGGCCCGACCGTTTCATCACAAAGTTTTCATCTACAACCAGTTTGCAACCAACTTTTCGAGGTGAGTAAAGACAATGCTTTGTTAGATTGCAACAAGTTGTGGTTTGGATGTACAGGCATACCTCAATAAAATTACTCAATTTTCATAAAAAGTGGATTAACTCAATTTATAAGTTGATCCACATTTTACGAAAGTTTAGTATCATTTCCGTGGGAATAAAGGTGAAAGGAACACATTTATAGAGACTCTTCCAGAAAGTATAAGCACACTTTCAAAATAACAAAAAAGTTATGTACCTACATTAATTGTTATGTTATGTATTCTCCGTGCGTCGAGTAACGATTATGATGTAGAAGGAGATGTTCGCTCTATTTTCCTAAACATCTGTTCTATTTCCAACCTGCCGCACACTGACAGAACTTTCAACACTTTCTCTTCATATCTTTCATTCTAGCCAAAAACATAAATGTTCACTCTTGGTGCCTCATGGTGATGAGCGAACATCTCCTTCTACATCAAAAAAGTTATGTTTTTTTTTAGTTTTAATATGATATTTTACTCTCGTTTAATCAAAATATTTAATCATAGCCAAGACTCCTAACTTTTCCTCGAACGTCTCCGTTGAGATGTACGGACTAGATGTTTTACCACACTCGCATATTTCCTGCCAAACCATAACCTTTCTACCGAATTTTTCGGTAAAAATTGCCTTCTCCGTTTCGGGGATGTCTTTGTTTTCGCATGCAGTATAGAATTGTGGTCCGGGAAGCGTTTTGTAATCTTGTTTCACATACGTTTCATCGTCCATTATTATACACCCAGAATTTTCACACAATAACGAATCGTAGAGTTTGCGGGCCCGTGGTTTCTCAGACACGACATGTTTTGGGTTTCTTTTGGGTTTTTTCTGCTTCCGGTATGTTTTTAGCTCAAGTCTTTCTTTGGCACGCATGCCGTTACTCGACGAGGTTCCTAGTTTTTTCGCAACACCCCGAAAGGAAGTCGCTGATTTTCGGTTGTAGGCATCCCTGATCTTTTTATCGATATCCGGACTATCAGGTTTCCGACCATTCTTCAGCGCATCTTCAAACGTACACTGTTCTCTATATTGTCGAATCGCAGATCCGGTTGGCCAATTCTCTCAAGGAGATTCCGCTCACAGTGCACCACAATGGAACATTTGTGCACGATACTTTTTCGTTGTTCCGGAGTAAGACCGCGCATTTTGATAGGTAACTCAAAACTGAGCACTTTTTTGAAGCTATGTCATTCAGAAATGTGCAAAGAAAACGACGCAGCCAAAACATGTTGAAATATTTCATTATATTCAAAATGACCGTTAAAATAAACAGTGCTTATACTTTCTGGAACAGCCGTTACTCAGTCACTGAGTAAAAAAAAAACGAGGGATGTTGTTTTTGGCACAGGAACTACCCGCACATCTGTTCCATGTTTAACGAATCACCCCTTGAAACATAACTCACAACAAACAACCCCTCAAATATATAACAGCGAACTAAAACAAAAATGACGATTCTATTACCGAAAACCGCAAGAATGTATTGTATGGTTTAGTTGGGACCACTGTGGTTCTAAAGCAGTAATCCAAACTTAGATCGCTAGTTTCCTATTGATTGTTGGTAGAACCACGGACAAATGACGGACATCCGACAGACGGTTAACTTATGTTGTAGCTGATCAAAAATTACAGTGTATTTGGTTCTAGATATACGCACGGTGAGTTAACAGATAAGACAACTATTAAAAATTAATTACCTCACACTAAAGTGGAGTAATTATATCTGCTACTACAGCGAGACTTACATCTTCTCAAGAATCGGTCGAACAGCAACATTTTGCAACATTTTTTTTGAACATACGGAATTACGTCCACATGGAACAGGTACACAAATGGTTCGATCGGTAAAATTTTGCGACAGAAATAAAAAAAACTTGGAAAACATTAACGATTTGTCTTATGGTTTGAGTGGTGTCTAGAGTAGTGCTTTTATGCTTTAAATAAAAATTATAACTTTTTATCCTTAAAATTTTGAGGATTTTGTGTCCTGCATGGTTATAGATAGTTTAATTGAAACGAACTTTGCTGAAAAAACATAACTTCTATCTCATCAAGGTATCGTTTTGTAATAATTTTAAAATTTCTCTAGGGGGGGTCTTCAAAAACATGTGTTTGCATTTGTTTTTAATTTCAATTTGAATTTATAAATGTTAATGCCTTGATTTTTAGGGCAAAGAATAACACACACTCTTGTACCGTCAAACAAGATAATTGCTAGCCATTATTTAAAAAATTATATACAGTTTGAAATGTAAAAAGAATTCGTTTTTTCAAGACGTTTGCCTTATTTATTTTCAAATATTTGCAAAAACGGAATACGTAGACTGGAAACACAAACTTTCAATTACAAAATCTAATCAATTCTCTTTTGGGGAAAACGCGTTTTGAATATGATAGTTTTTATTAAAAATTCTTCAAACCATTCGCTTAAGAGATTCTATTTGGCTATGTAAATTTTTTGGTGGATGGGAAGGGTCTTTTGGCTATTGTTTTCGCTTACAAAATGAAAAACAAAAATAATTAAAGGGTTCATCGATTGTTAAGGACACGTGCAGCTATTTCAATAAAATTGATATGGAGCATTACGTTTCGTATATTTTTTCGTATATAACGAAAAATATTTCAATAAACCATTTCAACTTCCCGATGTTGGGTAATATTCCTTCGACCTCCAATGATCAGATTGTTAAGGTAACGGCATTACCCTTTAACATGGTTCGTAGAGGTGAACATTAGTTGTACATTTTTTATTGTTCACAAAATGTTTTTAATATTAGGTCGCTCAAAAAAGCGTTGGCATGACCTAAACTTTAAAAGAAGACGTAAACTATCTCGCCGCCAAGTCACAGAATTAAACGATTCTGAGTTTATCCTTCTGGAAGTCGTCTGTAACTAAGTATAGAAATGTATTGTTATATGCTAATGTAAATTTATAAATTTAATATTAATGTTATTTTATTATATTGATTATATTGATATAAATCAATAAATGTTAGAAGATGAATGTTTACACAAACAAACACACATAACACTCGCTATTTCGTCATAGATCACGCGCTAAACGGTCAGTTCAAAGTTTCTTAGTTGGTAGTATCGCCACTAGTAGCGCGTTTAGGCGATTCTCTTAAGTTTGACCTAAACACACTAACGCCATCTGTTCTTTATCACCCATCACAGTGTGCTCAACAGATGGCGTTAGTGTTTTAGTAGCGATGGTTTGTAGTGGAAAAAGTTCAATTTGTTATGTCTGTTTGTCTGTGTTACAAATGTTAATAAGTATATGAAGTAAGGTAAATATAATCATATTAAAATTGTCATAATAACGCTTTTTAATGATAATTTCTGATGCTTACTCCTTTACCTTCAAAATTTGCGTCATTCTTTGCCGATCGAAACAAATTTTCCAAATTTAATTTGAAATAAAAGAAATTGAGCAAATAAACTGTTTTTGAGGTTCAGTCAGAAAAATGTCTATAAGACGTAGATTAGATAGGAGTTGAGTTTTTTCAGCAAAATATCTACAAATTAAATTATCTTTAATTTAAAGGGCGAAAATTTTCTCTAAATCATAAGAATCAAATGTAAGCATTTTTATAATGAGCCGGCTAGTCACCACCAAAATTAAAAGTTAGATATTTCAGATTAAATCTTCCGAAAACACTTTATTGCTAAAGTAAATGGTTTTTGATATTGATTAGTTATTGAAATGTGTCGTTAAATTTGGCCTATTGCATCATAGTGCACAACATTTATATGACGGATAAATTTTCACTACCTGCTGTTTTAAGAGCAAGCTTGCTTAAACCCTTTATGATGAACAATAATTTGATACAGAGTCGAAAATATATGTTTGATGTAAGATTTATTGTCACAATGTAGGTTGCTGTCATGTCATACATTTTGCTCGGCACTTTACATTGAACGTATTCCCTATTTGAAGACTGTACTCGAAAAAAATGAGACACACCAAAATGGTCGGCGAAAATTAATTTTTTGTCTGATTTTTTTCAAACTTCTAGATAATAAAGCTTAACACCAAAATAAGGTTTCAAAATCATTGGTTTAGTGGATTTTGAACAATCGAATGCACGCAAATATTAGTGACCATAGTATAGCAGGCGCTTCTGGAGGCACTCGTCTCGTTAGATTTGCCCATTCGTGGTACCCGTCGCGATGTATAGTTGGCTCATTGTTCCACACCCATAGATGGCCAAATCTAGAACTTTTTGGCAAATTTGTCCACCTTCTCCTTCTTTACTTCATCAGTGTTGGGTCAAACTCCAGCCCATGTAATCGCTTTGTGTCCACCTCTCTCGGTACATCTTCGTGGCGCAGGTTTCGGCCACCCTGTTCTGTATGTTGTTCGGGTTTGGTGCCTTCGTGACTTTGTAAGTAGACGTGCAGGCATGTTTCATCGTCTTTTCGACAAAACAGAACAAAACAGATGATAAATTGACATTTGTTAAAGTTACACCTTATTAATAACATCTGCGATAGTCTGTGCACACAATTTTGTACAATTTTTAAAAATGGAATTGTGTTGCAACAGGGTTTTTGTATTTATTGTTGTGTTAAAAATTGTTTCTATGGTGCGACGACATTGCAATGTTTGAAAACTGTTTCGGCAAAGATACGTTTCAGAAGTGGCCGTGAGTCCGTGAACGATGAAGAGAGAAGTGGAAGGCCATCGACGCTGAAAACCAACGAAAGCATCAACAAAATCAAGGAAGATAGCAGAAGAGTTGGAAATTGCTTTTGGAGGATCTGTTCAGGGCTTTACAAATTTGTTCAGCAATTTGCCAAAAAATACCGGATTTATGGGCAAAAAACTCGTGGGTCTTGCTTTACAATAACGCACCGTCACACAATACCATCGTTATACGTGAACATTTGGCTAACAACAAAACAAATACCATTCTGCAACCACTGAGTGCACCTGATTTGGCTCCCTTCGACTTTTTTCTATTAAGTATACTCAAGAAACCGCTGCGCAGAGCTCGTTGGTGCCAACTGCAGCTTCTACTTCAAATCATGAAGGGTTGGGCTCAAGTGGCATTATTTTATTTATTTACATGCCATAGCGCCACAATGCAATAACATAGCCTGATACACAATACCCTTCCATAATGCCCGATTCGTGGCTGCTCCTCTCCAATCCCTTGGGTACCTTGTACCCCCTAGGTCTTGCTTCACCTGGTCTGACAATCTTGCTCGTTGCGCCCCACGTCGTCTTGTACCAACCGGATTCTCGTCGAACATCATTTTTGCAGGATAGCTGCCCGGCATTCTCACAACATGTCCTGCCCACCGTATCCTACCAGCTTTTGCCACCTTATAAATACTGGGTTCCCCGGTGAGTTGGCGAGCTCACGGTTCACCCTTTGCCTCCATAGTCCGTCTTCCTGTACTCCACTAAAGATGGTTCTTAACACCCGTCGCTCAAAAACTCCGAGTGCTCGCAGGTCCTCTTCAAGCATTGTCCACGTCTCATGCCCGTAGAGAACAACCGGTCTCATTAGCATTTTGTACAGTATGCAATTCGTACGGGAGCTAAGTCTGTATGACTGTAGTTGCTTGTGGAGCCCATAGTAGGCACGACTTCCACTGATAATCCGCCTCCGGATCTCACGGCTGTTATCGTTGTCCGCAGTAACCAGTGAGCCGAGATAGACAAAAATCATCGACTACCTCATCGCCGTCGATCGTTACACTGCTGCCCAGTCCTGTCGTGCTCGGTTTCCGCCTGCCAGCATGTACTTCGTTTTGGACGTATTTATCTTCAACCCAATCTTCTCTGCTTTGCGTTTGAGTCTAGTGTACTGCTCTGCCACCACATCAAATGTTCTGCCGACAATATCCACGTCATCGGCAAAGTAGATAAATTGACCGGATCTATTGAAAATCGTGCCTCGCATGTTAAACGTCGCTCGTCGCATAACACCTTCAAGAGCAATGTTGAACAGGAGGCAAGAGATATCATCACCATGACGAAGCCCCCTGCGGGATTCGAATGAACCCGATAATCCACCCGATATCCTCACACAGCACTGGGTTCCATACATCGTAGCCTTGATAAGTCGAGTCAGCTTCCCCGGAAAGCTGTTCTCGTCCATGATCTTTCATAGCTCATTTCGGTTAATTGTATCTTATGCAGCTCTGAAGTCGATGAATAGATGATGCGTTGGGACTTCAGTGGCAATCAGGATTATGAAACATGATAGCTCCGTACCGAAAGAAGGCCCAGTATCAAAATCTTCAACAAATGCGAATAGTGACAAGTTCACCCCTGTTCAGACTAAAACCTCTACGATAGCCAAATTACCAGCTCCAAAATCGAGAAGTATAAAGGGCGATACGGTCAAAATTTGGTCAATATCAACTTGACGTATTTCTTTCAATTTTGCATTTAAAAAACCTGAACACCCCTCATTTTGAAGGTGTGTGTGTGTAGAATGTTGCTCTCATTTTGATTTTGGAATTCACTCTTCAGTTGTCAAAATGCCGTCCAAGCAAGAAGAGCAGCGTATCAAAATTTTGCTCGCGCATCGCGAAAATCCGAGCTACTCGCACGCAAAGTTGGCAAAATCGCTAAAAGTTGTCAAATCAACCGTTACAAATGTAATTAAAGTGTTTGGGGAACGTTTGTCGACAGCCAGGAAGTCTGGATCGGGGAGAAATCGAAAACCGGAAGCCGCTGAGACGACAAAGAGAGTTGCCGGTAGTTTCAAGCGAAACCCTAACCTATCTCTCCGAGATGCCGCAAATAAGCTGGTGTATCGTCTACAACCGTGCATCGAGCCAAAAAACGAGCCGGACTATCGACTTAAAAGAAGGTAGTGACTCCAAATCGCGATGATAAACAAAATACGACGGCCAAAGCGCTATCCCGGAGGCTGTACACGACGATGCTGACGAAGTTTGACTGCGTGGTAATGGACGGCGAAACCTACGTCAAAGCCGACTACAAGCAGCTTCCGGGACAGGAGTTTTATACGGCAAAAGGAAGGGGAAAGGTAGCAGATATTTTCAAGCACACGAAACTGTCAAAGTTCGCAAAGAAATATCTGGTTTGGCAAGCCATCTGTATCTGTGGCTTGAAAAGCAGCATTTTCATAGCTTCCGGGACTGTCAATCAAGAAATTTACGTGAAAGAGTGTTTGAATAAACGTCTGCTGCCTTTCCTGAAGAAACACGGTTGTTCCGTACTGTTTTGGCCGGATTTTGCATCTTGCCATTACGGTAAAAAGGCCATGGAGTGGTACGCCGCCAACAACGTGCAGGTGGTTCCCAAGGACAAGAACCCTCCCAACACGCCAGAGCTCCGCCCAATTGAGAAATACTGGGCTATTGTCAAGCGGAACCTAAAGAAGACCAAAAAAACTGCTAAGGACGAGCAGCAGTTCAAGGCAAACTGGCTTTCTGCGGCGAAGAAGGTGGACAAGGTGGCTGTACAAAATCTGATGGCAGGGGTCAAGCGTAAGGCCCGGCAATTCGGATTTGGAAAAGCGGAAGCCTTACTGAATATTTTTCCTGAATTTTATAATAATTGAACTTGAAAAAGAAATTTAATTTGATTTTTTAAATAAACGATTTCACCGATTTACACGCTTTTTCCCTTGACCAAATTTTGACCGTATCACCCTTTAGTGAAGATAGAGCAAACCACTCAAAGTTCAATCTTCAAACGTAACAAATCAAGACATTCACTAAAAAACCTAAGCTGGTCAGTTTTTCTGTCAAGGACGTTCTCTTTAATGGTTCGGGAGATGTTTCAGTACGCTGCGATTCTAGAGAATTAGCATTAAAATTTTGTCTGGTGCAAGCCATCATCCAATAATTACTATATCAAGATTCAAAGTGCTCTCAAGCCGCCGGTGAAATGAATTGTTTCTGCATAACTGCTTGGTGAGCATGATTAAGAAACAAAGTTTCTGGCTTCAGGTGTAAAAAGGCAAGCTTTACGACTGAATAAAAGTGAGAAACATTTTTCAAATCTCATGACTGCGCTGGCTGGAGATGTCGCGAGTTTGATTGACAAGTTAATGAAGGAACAAGTTAATTGAATTTGGGTATTTATTTGCTCCCGCTTGTTGTTGCAAAGACGCGGAATGGCATGAAATCGGAAAATTTGTGTTGAACTGAATTCAATATAATAGTTAATATATTTCTTTAATTTTTTGTAAAATTGTATAAAAATCTAAAATAAATCTTTTTAAATAACCTTATTAGCTGGGTTTTTGCAAAGTTGGGGTTTTCAACATCCTTTTTAGGCTAAATGACCAAACCTTGAACTTAATGCTACAATCCTGTGCTCTTTCATCAAATCCTTGTCGGTTTTGAAAACCTTCTCTGTTTTCCGGAGCTTGCACTCTATAATCGCCCAAAACTTTTCTACGGGGCGAAGTTATGGCGAGTTTGGAGGAGTTAGGGCAGCAGACGCTTCTGGAGGCATTCTTCTTTGTATACACCGTTGATGGTGCCGGTCACAGATCACCTGCCACACCAAGTACTTCTTGGCAAACTTGTCGATCTGCTTCTTCCAGAACTTCTTCAGAACATGCAGGCAGGACTTTCCGACGAAAAACTCCAGGATGGGAATCTGCTTGGCGTCCGCATTGATGCACGTCTCGTTGTCCATTACGATGCATTTCGGGTGCATCAATCACTAGTGGTACAGCTTCCTGGTGTGGAATTCAGCCACCGAATTCTGTTTATCGGTTCTGTTAGACGCTTTCCTTACCTTGAAGGCATGAGTTCTGGCTAAGATCATTTGCTGCTGGATGAACCAGGTGGAAGTATTGACGTCCTTGGCCACGTTCTGAATCGAGCTGCTAGTCACCATTCAAAGCGTTTTGATCCACTGAACCACATTTTTGAAACCAGAAACATTTTATCTGGTCAGGATACAAGATATAATAATTCTTGAAAAGAATTTGCACCCCAGTGCTGCGTAGCGGAAATATTGTGAACAACTAGTCATCATTCAAAAGGTTTTGTTCAACTGAACAACATTGTTACAAATAGAAAAATTAATCTGATCAAGATCTGAGAAGAATTAGCACACTAGAGCCGCGTGTTGAGAGAATCCCAAACAGTTTTCCAATGAAAAGGCCTTGAACTTCTGGGAAGGAATGTGTTTTAAAGGGTGGAACGGTAAAAAATTGGTCAAAAGTGAGGAAGTGCACATTAAATAAGATATTGTGTAAATGATCAATCTCTATTTCTTTTTGAAGATTATCGTCTACAAAGCACTCACAAATCTTAAAACAGAACCATCGTTATTCAGCAACAAATGAGACGATGGTCTCAAGAAATTTCTTTATTTCTTCATATTTAACGAATTCATTTGGAAGAGCCGATGAAAATTCAAAGCAAATATCAAACATAATTTAATAGAAGAAATATAGGTAAACTGAATAAAGTGAAATTTTGAATTAATGTTTTTACACACTTGTTTGATGAATACATTTCTGGAAAGCTTTAACTATCACCAGAATCATAGGTTAATGGAACTCCATACATCTCCATTTTTTTCTTATAATGTATACCACACATAATCAAATGACGATCGAAGAAATACAAATCGTTGTGAATTCATTTTTTATAACGGGTTTCAATTGGCAGTGTCACTAACCTCACGGTAATCGGCCATGTCACGGTACGCAGCGTTACTTAAAAAAAACGTATGTTTTGGTGTCTAAGGTATCGCTATAATTTATAATTGAGAGATACATCTTCAGGTTTTCTTCCCCTTTATATCTCAACCGCCTACAAAACACACACTGGCACAGACACTAGCGTATTTAGACACATGTTTATTTGACAAATTTTGAATCGTACACTAAAAATTATCAAACGTTGAAAAAAATACAAACATGTTTATGACTTATCTGGCTGTCATTATGCGTGCTCTAGAAAATACTCAAATCTTGATGTAGAAGGAGATGTTCGCTCATCACCATGAGGCACCAAGAGTGAAAAACAATGTTTTTGGCTAGAATGAAAGATGTGAAGAGAAAGTGTTGAAAGGTCCGTCAGAGTGCGGCAGGTAGGAAAATTAACAGATGTTTTTGAAAATTGAGCGAAAGGGCATGTATCCAATGGTACTCGAACCATGGACGTCAATCTTTGCCTAACATCCCACTGCGGCGTAGGTTGTAGCGACGGAACAAGTCCGCCACTTCAACAGGCAAAAATTGACGCATGGAAAGACGCTCATGTACCACTGTGGCTTGTATAGTTTATTCTTAGCGATCTATTGTGTGCACTCTGTTTACTGATGCGCACATGGGAGAGGAACTCTCTCCTTTTTTGGGTTTGTTTTGATTCGCACCGACTGACGATCACTAAAGTTTTTCTCGTCGTCTCCAACGTAGAGACCTCGGAGAGAAACATCGTGAAGCGATGCGATACTGGTCCCATGTGCGCATCAGTAAACAGAGTGCACACAATAGATCGCTAAGAATAAACTATACAAGCCACAGTGGTACATGAGCGTCTTTCCATGCGTCAATTTTTGCCTGTTGAAGTGGCGGACTTGTTCCGTTGCTACAACCTACCCCGCAGTGGGATGTTAGGCAAAGATTGACGTCCATGGTTCGAGTACCATTGGATACATGCCCTTTCGCTCAATTTTCAAAAACATCTGTTAATTTTCCTACCTGCCGTACTCTGACGGACCTTTCAACACTTTCTCTTCACATCTTTCATTCTAGCCAAAAACATTGTTGTTCACTCTTGGTGCCTCATGGTGATGAGCGAACATCTCCTTCTACATCATAATCGTTACTCCTCGCACGGAGAATACATAACATAACAATTAATGTATAGTCAAATCTTGTTTAGTTCTGTTTCATTTGTTCTGAGCAAGTCTATTTGTCGAACGATGTGCCAGCGTAGCATACACACAATATGACGCAATTGAATTTAAATTAATATTTCAAGAGTGACTTAAAGCCTCCAAATTGATTTTATTCGAAAACATTTTTTCACACAAGCGGCGATAATAAGTTAAGAGAAATCTTCTGGTCAAAGTTCTAAGAACATCAGTCAACAAGATTAGTCACAGTACTGTAGTGAACTTCGGGGGTTCGAGTAGAGTTGTGCCGGGAAGGGGAGTGTCAGAGCAGGTGAACTAAAATAAGCTGCAATATTTCTGAAGCAATATCCCATATTACAAAGACGTTAAAATTAAGTTTCCGAAAACGTTACACATATTTTTCATAGAGACTTTTGGCCCTGAGCTGGTTTTTCTCTTATTTTTGAATTTTATTAATTTAATTTCCTTAGTTCACATTATCTTGTAATTATATGCAATACGTAAGAATGGTTTAAATCACTGACTGGAATTAAATCAAGGCCACGCTGTAAAACGACTGTCACCATACAAGTTTTCATAGGACAAAAATAATCAAAACATTTTGTATTGATGCCTTCAATGACGCCTGAAATGCTTAAAAAAATCACTTAGTTTTAATTTTCATCGCCATAAAATATACAACATAAAACCACCTAGTTTCACAGCAGCGAGTTTGTTGTCTCCGGTCCGTAAATTGTCTTGTCATAGAAGTTTTCGTTCTGGTTGCAATGTCTCCACTTTTTTTTTCTCTCTCTCTCCCTGTCTCTCGTTCCCTCTAGACCTGCTTCGACGACAGTATCAGAAGCGACTGTTTCACAGTTAAGACATGATTATGGACTTCTGCGAATTCCAATGCCAAAAACTTCTTTTCATATTCAAGCAGCATGAAACAGCTGCAGGCTGAACGGCTACTAGGCGGAGCTGGCAGCTCTCAGTCGAACAACAAAATCAAATAGTTTAATGCAAAAGAAGCGGTTGAAACAGTGCCAAAAGTTGCTCACCTACTTCACGGGTTTTCCTCCAACACCATTTCTTGTGTTTTTTTTTATTCGGTGGAGTACTGAGCATAAGGGGCAATAAGCAAAAGTAAGATAGTGCCAGGAGACGGCCTTCTCCAGTTTCTTATTGAAATGTTAGGTCCTAAATTATGGTCTGATGTTTTTAGGGGGTGGCCATGTGCCGCCTGTTTGGTGTTTGTTGGTAGAAAGGGAGGTATACTCGGACGGCTGAATAAGATATTCGAAAGTTTCAAGTTGTAAGTTTAGCGGGTGTCACAGCTGATGGTTTGCATAGAGGGGGATTGTTTTTTTATCTACTGATAAAAACAAATTACCGGTTGAAAAGGCTTATGCATAGAAACTACACATGCATTGCATCAGTTTCTTTTGTATGCTACAGATGTAGTAATAAAAGGTTGGGGACGAAATTATTGCAACACTTACAACTGGCTGAAACTTATTTCAATCTGGACAGAAATTAGTCAAAGTTTGCACAGTTGCTCTTTGAAGTATACTGTTTACACCCTGTGCATTGCATAATTTTGAAGTTTGTTGCGGCAAAGATGGAAGTGAGTCATGTTATGCACTTGGAAAAATTGGGATGCACCACATCGTGATTTGGGAAAATGCCGCAAATCTCTACTTCAAGTACTAAAAAAAAATTCAACGGCTGGTTGACTTTGGATAAAAAGCGTGGAGCAGTAAGGAAACAAGGAGCAGCATATAGGAAGACGTATGGAAAGGTTAATGGTTAATGGAAAACCCAACATCTCAAAAGGTGACATTGCCAGAAAGATCGGTGATTCATAAAGATATGTCAAAAGGGTCAAAACAAGAACTGGATTACATGCATATAAGGGTCAAAACGTCGCGATGAAAGGCTGCTGTTGCCTCAGTCTTATTCTTCTTCGTTTTTTATCCTACTTCTTCTTCTTCCTAGGTTGAACCTTCAATCCGACAGTTCGATACGTGGGCTAGTTGATGATGACTGTATGCCCTGTGGTTTTTTTTTGCTGAACCGCACTTTGTATCAGTTAGAAGTTATTTTTATAAAATCCTGTTTGCATTACGGATAAGCTTTCAGACTTAAATTCTTCCGGTGGGGGTAGCAAATTGGGTTTCATAAGGGAATTTAGATCGTGATACATTGTACCTTTGACAATTCATAATGACATGCTCCTAAATTTCCGGTTCGTCACAAATCTCGCAATCTGGGTAATCTTCTATTTTCATTATTGCTAAGCAAAATTTAGCGAAGTGTTGTAATTTGTCTGAGAAATTCGGGTGAATCAAGTGGACATCTTTTCCCTTTTCCTCTTAGGAGGCGTCGTACAAGTCAAAATTCCATGTGCCCATTTTTTTTTTGAGTTGCGGCATTGTGTCACTGTGCTGTAAACGATTGTTGATCAGGTTAGCTGCCGTTAGCCCTCCTTCGGCCAGCCGATCAGCGATCTGGTTTCCTTTCATATTGAATTTGAATCCACTGTATCCAAATTGCCCATTTTACTCCTTTTGTCAACGAAGAACTTAGAGACAGCCAATAAAAGCCTGACCATCATCAAGAGAAGCTGCCGTTGAATTCCCAGCTGGAATACTTCCGTTACGACAAGGGGCGTCCCAAGTAGCACACTACGATCATAATTAGTTGTAGTAACTTGATTATGACTTAGAAAGTTATATTTATGTTATTTCAACAGAATGGCAACAAGTGTGCTACTAGGGGTACTTGGCAGCGCGAAATTGCTGGTGGAGAGATGCGCAAGGGGAAGATTTCTGATAATTCTGCCAAAAAATCACTTGGCTACGACAAAATTACTGAAAGCGCTTCATCAGGAGTATGCTCACGGGAGTAGGGAGACTGTGGTTAACGAGGTACGCCAACGCTTCCACATTTCCGGAATGAGATCCAGGATAGACAGGTTGTGGTGCAAAGTTCAAAGAACAAAACTGCTGATTTCTCGGATGGCACCGCTTCTTAGGCCACGAATGGCAGCAAGGATGCACCCATTTTCATGTGTTGGCTTGGATTATTTCGGAAATTTCTATCAGCAGAAGAAGAGAGAAGCGATGGGTGGCGATTGCGTGTCCATGCTGTGCATCCAAGAAGTGGTTCACAACTTAAGGACTCAGTCCTGTGAATTTGCGATTCGTAGGTTTGTTGAAAAGTGTGGAAGACCAATAGCGATTTTTTTAAATAACTGGACAAATTTCTTAGAGGGCGAGCAGAGATCCCATAGAACAAATGCAAACGATCAACACCGAGTGTGTCGGCACATTCAAGGTGCTAGATCTTCTACCATTCGTCCACAATACAAGGCAGCGTGTGCATTGAGGAGCATCCACTCCATTCGGCCGCAGATGGAGGACGTCCTACTTTGATGTAGAGACATTTAAAGAGGCGCTTGAGAGGGAACGAAACTTACGTGAAGCCCAGGAACCTTGCGGCGAACGACTCGTTGTGAAACTTACACGAGCGTGCGATGCCACCATGCCGAGGGAAGTCAAACCGAAGAATGGAAGATCGTGTATTGGTGGACAGAGTCGACCGCCGACCTCCGAAGAACATTCCTCCTCGCAAGACGGAGGATGCAAAAAGCGCGGTCAGATGCTGAGAGAATCGATCGTAAAAGGGCGCTAGTCACCTTGAAGGCCGCAGTGAAGAAGAAGATAAAGGCCAACAAGCGTGCCTACTTCGAGGGCCTGTGTCAGAAGGCCAATACGAATTCGTGGGGTGACGTCTACCGGGTAGAAATGGTCAAACCCAGAGGATCGGTGGTTCCAGCCGAGCAATCACCAGAGATACTGCAGGTGATCGTTGGGGGACTCTTTTCGAACCACGATCCAAATCCGCGGACGACATTGGCATTGTGGAGAGATGGATGAGTTCCAGGCAACTGGAGCTAGCCCACCATAAGACTGAGGTCACGGTGGTGAATAATCGAAAATCGGAGCAACATGCGACGATCAGTGCAGGCAACTGCACTCCCAAGTAACATTTAAAGTTTTATGAATTCCTTCAAGGGTGTTATAAAACGACATTCATAAAACTCTGGTCAAGGCTCATTTGTCTTGATTGCTTCCCCCAAAACCTCCTGAAGACTAAAATGTTCCTATCTGGCCCTGAAGGGTTAATTTAAGAGGCAGTTCTAGATTGGATTAAAACAAAAAGACTTTATTATCACAGAATTAAAAGCAGTTTGAAAACCATACGAAAACCACAATAAAACCAATTTGACATCTATAAAAGCCTCTTTCGTGCCACTTCCTCTAGACGCTTGCCAAAACCACTCAAAATAGTTTTATTCATATTATAATCGTATTTGTAAATTTCATTCGCTCTCAACAAATTCATTTCGGCAAAAATAACTCTGATTGAAAAAAAAGTTTACCTATGCCAAATAAAACGTCAGTATTTTCAAAGTGAAATATTTATCTCAGCTTGATTTATAATATTTTATTACTAGTTTCAACCTACAGTATTCAAATTTTAAGTGCCAAATTAAATTCATTGTGTAAAGTGCTTCAAAAGAGCTGAAAAACTTGGTGCGCTTCCGAAACACGTTGTACTTTCTAAAAAATATATTAAGAAATAGTTTAATTCATCGTTGCAGATAATTTTTTTTGCTCCATCACACTCAATTAATACTTTTTTTTTTATCCCACATTGACTGCCGTTCAACAATAACCCGTGTCAAATAAAATATATCATGATATATGAAAATTATAAACCTGCATTAAGATTGAAATCAAAATGGCAGTGGCATTAACATTGATATTTCGTGAGCCATTATTGAAAATGCTATTTTGTTTTCATGTGAGCATCAATAAATAAATAATGTTTTGAAATGGCATAATTGGCATTTACGAAAATCATTTTGAGGCTAAACTGTTTCTTTGCGACGCTAATTTGCTTTATGCAAGACCGTTTAGCTGCCAAACAGCTTATATGGTAACCAAGCTGCTGCCACAAAATTTTTGACAGTTCAAGCTACATCAAATGGACTAACAAAGTTTATACGAACGAATATGGGAAAGCAATGCCGTATACCAGGCGATTCATGCCTCAAGATTATTTCATCTGGATGTGAGACTGACTGATGTTGTAGTTTTTTAAACGACCTTGATTGATGGATAATTAGCAAATTACTATATAGAATGCTCAATATATTTTGTTTATTATTTCACTTGATCGTTCATTTTTTCACTTGTCTTAGTTTGTTGCTATCGGAATCCATCTTTGTTTAATTTTATTATGACAACATTGGTAGAGCATCTTATGATACACTTTATGTAGTGCAAAACGCCACAATAAATGCTTTATGCTCTCGTCCGAGTCCAAATGGCTTAGTGATGGTTTTTATAATGATAAAGCGTGCTTATGCAATATTTTATCATGGCCCTGTTAAACAAATATGAAGGAGCTTTATTATTAACTGAACGGTTTTATGAAGGGATAGAGTTCCTCTTCAAATATTTTTTAAAGCTTGACTGTTTTAGACTTCACATTTTTTCTAGAAAAGGTTATAAAAACAGCCTAGAGTAAAATTATTAACGACACATCTTTCGCATCATAGAAAACTGCTTTTAAACAAATTAGCATGTCTATTGCAATAATAAAACACTCATTAATTTTAACAAAGGCTAAAAGGCAGAAGGATTGTTACTTGGGCTATCAAATATAAGAGATCTTTGAGGTATATTGGGGTCATGGTTGACGATAAGCTTTCCTTTATCAGTCACATTGATTACGCTTACAAGAAAGCCTATGGCTACATCGGCATTATCCCGCATATGTCGAATAGCTCGGTGGTGCAAGGGAGTAAGCGTTAACTTCTGGCCACTGTCGCCCTGTCCATACGTAGATACTGCGGGCCGGCATGGATCATCGCCTTGAGTACCAAGCTACACTAGTAAGCTAGAAAGTACGCACAGGCTTATGTGCCGAAGAATGGATAGTGCATTGTCCTAGTGTCTGCGTCCTGGCGGGGATGATGCCAATAGGCATTGTCATAAAAGAGGACGTAAAGTGCTTCGAACAAAGTGGAACAAGAGGTATTCGGAAGACCACTAGAGCCGCATCCATGGTTAAGTGGAAAAGGGAATGAAACAACTCTACCAAAGGTCGTGGACCCATCGACTAATCCCGGAATTAACAGGGTGGGTTGATAGGTGACGCAATGAAGTGAACTTCCACTTAACGCAGATATTGTCAGGCCACGGCTGTTTAGACAATATCTGCACAAATATGGGCATGCACAGTCCTCCGCATGCAGCAAGTGCGCGGGAGTTGAGGGAACCGCGGAACACGTGTTCTTCGCATGTCCTCGCTTCGACGGCGCGAGATCGGGCATGATTGCCGTAAGCGGTCACGACACGACTCCGGATAATTTGGTCCAGAGGATGTGCCAAGACCGGGATATCTGGACGCGGTATGCGTAGTAGCCTCCCAGGTCATCCTTGGTCTCCAACAAAAATGACGAAACGATTAACGGGAGGTGGCAAGGACCACCGAACTACTACAGCCCTAAGTAGTTAGAAATAGTACGAGATCACCGCGCTCATCTTTTAAACCACGCAGAGGGCTTAATTAATGCTCGTTCCTTGACGGACGTGTCCACCAACGTGCAAGAGGATACGCAAGCACTTACTCCAAACCACTTTTTAAGGAGTTACTTAGGGCAGTGTATGCGGTCAAGAAACCCGGAAGGGTTAGCTGACAGGTTACGCAGTAGCCATCACCAATCACAGTATTTAGCAGATGAGATGTGAAGTCGTCGGCAGGCAAGTGTTGAATTTGATTATTGGAAAGTTGAGAACAAAAATTGCTCCCAGTGGGACAAGTATGCGTCCATATTTTGGGAGGGAAAAATTCACTCGTCGTGTTTACAATGTTTCTAGAGTTAATAACACCTGTGTGAATTGGAAGTACATGCCAAAGTGCATCCAAATGTCATATGGGACAATTATGCTTCCACCGGCAGTGAAATCCTACCCTTAGCTTTCCCATCCTACACGTCAATCTAAATTATTGCACTGCCTACACAAAGTAGTATTTACACCGTATTTGAGGACAACTTGGAGACGATATACGACATACTTAGTTCAATGAAAGCATGTACGTATAACGCCTCTACCTAGTATCCATATACGATACCATATACGATGTTGTGTTAGCTGGGTGGTATCTGACACCATTTAACTTCAAGGTGAACCATCAAACAGATAGAAAATTCATAATAAGAGTAGCCCTTCTTTTATACATTAGGTGTTACCAATATGAAGTTATTAGATGAATTTCACGCCAACTCGTCTTCGTGGTTGGCAGCACATGGAAATGTCAATGGCTGGATGTGTCGGGTCTATCGCAACGAGTGATTAAATAGATTAAATCGCAACGAGTAATTAAAGGATTAAATTCAGGATGTGGGAGTTCACATTCTCTACGCCATTTACTTGTGCCAAACTATGAAAACGGAATGCATCATACAGTGAACAACCGGATGTAGTCAACCGCGATCTGCTTCAGTCAATGGCAAGAGAGGAGCCGTCCTCCAATATAACCCATAGCAATTCCGGATGGTTTTAGTCCCGGAACAAGAGAGCTATATCATTAGGTTACAAGAATGATAGCACGGAACCAATGGAATCAACATGCTGCTGAATGAGGTTTACATCGTCGACGATCAGGTGGCAAATAGAACACCCCGATACTAGCAGATGATCTTTCGAACTTAACTTTTACCAAAGCTGCTCAAGGGCATCGCTAACAGACGCTGCATCAATGCAGCAATAATGTCTACGGGAGACGGCAATCAAAACTCCTCCACCACGTGATTTCCGACTATTTAATCTGCTTCGGTCTGTCCTGAATACCATGACTGAGCTTTCAAACAACTGCGTTGACAGAATACTATCATCAAGCCACGTCTCCGTTAGCACTATTACGTCATACTCCGAACCAACAGTAACAAGAAAGAACGAATGGATCTTCGTGCGCAGGCCACGGACGTTCTGGTAGTAGATGCATAACTTTCGTGTATTCAGGCGCCTTGGTTCACCGGTCGCTGTGCTGCCGGATGATGAACGCTGACATACGGTGTTCGGAACCAAAAGTAGGCTGGAATCGGAGGGCGGATGAGGTCTTGTCTGGGCGGTAACGGAATTGTACTCGTCCGAATTTGCGTTCTGGAAGACCCTGGCGGGAATGGCTCGACTACGGCGGGGGGATCGAGGGCTTCCATAATACAAGCTTCGGTACGCCCCAGTGTTGAAATAGGTGATACCCTAGTAGCACACTTGTTGCCATTTGGTTAAGATAACATAAATATGACTTGCTAAGTCATAATTTAGTTACTATAACTAAGAATAATCGTAGTGTGCTACTTGGGTAGCGTGCTCACTACGTCGTGTCGCCGTTCGAATGATTCTGGTTTGGATTGGAAACGCCATTAGTGAGAGGTGAATCCGAAGATTCCATGAACCTTGGGGTTTGTCCTTGTACTTGGAAAGAGGGTATGCAGTTCGACTTCCTTGCTGATAAACTGGAAACGAGACGCATATCAGGGCCCGCACGGTTCGGAAAAATAGTATACTTACCTGCATGGGGTTTTTGGAAGACATCCTCACCGACACCATATACAGGCCCGGGACGGCTGCAGGTCACTGGCAGGAGGGGCTCGACTGTAATGGACAAGTCGGAGGCTTCCAAAAGGCTTGCGGCAGATGTGTGTCTCGATGTTATCGAAGAAGTTGCATTTGTTCCTATGAGACCGTTATTGACGAATACGTTGTTTCCATTGCTGAAGACAGAATATTGTTCGAAGTTTCCATCGACGATAGAGTAACCACGCTTGGTGCGGTTTTTGTTCGGTAATCCTCGAATTCACGATAACGAATGTTTTCTGGTCATGACTCACTGAAGAGGGCTATCTTTAAGCTCGACATTTATTTCTACTTTGAAGGACACCAGCTGGAGCGAATCTAAATCTCTTCCCGTTGGCACCAATTTAACCACTTTAGGTTGCAGGTTACTCAAATCGAGGGACTCAGATACAAGTGTGACAATTGGGTTCTCTGTGGTTGTTGGATGGAGAGCAGATAAATGAATCCAGAACAGATCAGATCAGTCAGTGGGGCGACCAGCAAGACAAACAGTTTTAATCGCGTTGAATCTTTTCGTTCCCACGTTAATCGTAACGCTGGGAGTTGGGCCAAGCGTTCGGGGTAGCAAAATGATTAGAAGCGTTATGCTTAGGACCTACCTTGTCCGATAATACATTTAACGCAGCGTGCAGCTTTTCTATTTCTATTTGCATAGTTAGCATCGCTTTCGGCAGATTATCAGTTTTGTTGTCAAAGCCGGACATAATAGTTCGAAAATGCTCATTAGCAAAAAGATTGGCACAGCCATTTCACTTCCAGAAAACATTGGTGCCTCGAAGCTGCTCTCGAAGAGGCTCATCTACATTCACACAAATTGCATGGACCTATTGCATGGCAGCACCACAATAACCCTTACATACAATTCGGTCAGAGTCGCACACTTTTTTCTGACAACGTAGGCACAACATGATATATCACGTATCGGCGCAATGAATAGCCAAACAAACAATAAACGAATTATCGAAACGAAAGATGTCTGATGAGAAACGGTTTTCACTGATATCACAACACGAAATTTGCTTCAAGCTGATATTAACCACTGCGAACTGCACTTTCCTCGAACAGTCAGTATTATTAGAGCCGGTGTCGGTGGTGCAGTGGTAAGCGTGACTGCTATTTGGCACCCCAGTGGGTCTGGTTTCAATCCCAGTCGATGTCTATCATCGATGACTAACATTTAAAAAGGATCAAACATTCAATTTCCCTTTACATCAGTAAAACAGAACCAAAAATTTACGTTTAAGTAATAGAACTTCATAACTTCATGTTCGGATATTCATATTTTAGGGGCGATTCAAATATGGCACCGTTTGGAGGGTGGAGGTGAGAGGAAGGTCAAGATTTGTTACAGTGCGTTTAAAAGGCATGGAAAAAATTGTGATAGTGGGGGCTGATAAATCTTAAAAAATAGCGGACGTCATAATTGAATCATTTTTAAATTGATATGGATCAAGTCTTATCAAATTACAAATTTCTAATTTGATAATGCATCAATATCCATTTATAGATAGATTGTCTGGAAAATCGAATGACGTGGTGTGACCATGCAAATTTCAGAAATAGCTCGATTTAGCGCGATTTTCCATTAATTACGTCAAACAAATATTGACTTTGGATAAATCCCTACATCCCTTATCATATTTTCACTAATAATATTGAACCCATTTGGGATCTACTATTGTGAAAATGTCTGAGAATCAATGAAAGCAATTTCGTCTCGCAAAACCTCATGAACTGTCCGTTTTGCCCGATTTTCCCACATTATTGAAAATTCTAGATATGTGATGTGGCTTTTCAAAAGTTTCCACGAATTAGGATGTATATTATTGCAATGTACTATTGTATGAATACTATCTGAGAATTGAATGGAGGATTTCGACTTGTGTAGACATCAGTAATTGTCCATTTTATCCGCCTTTCCCTGCATACTGGAAGAATCAGTATATAAAATGAGGTTTTTGAAATAGCCGTGCGCTACAATAAAATCAAATGCACGGCAATATCATGAAAATGTTTGGAAAACTGAATGTAGGGGATGTCGTCTTGTGCAAACCTCGGTAAGTAACTCATTTTGCCCGATTTTTAATACCTTTACTTGTCTGGTAAACTGCTCAGTCATACCGATCTCGAGGAGTATTGATTGTGTTTCCATAATCATGAGCAAGGCTTGCTCTCTTGGCCATTCGCTTGGGAGTACCACCAATAGCATCACATAGACCTTTCCCATGAGACATTGCAAAGAAGTGCCATTCTGCTTCCAATCCATACTTGAACTTGAAATTGCACAAGCTGGCAAAGTTCTTTTTGTTCTTATAATGCTGGCCGCTGCTCCATCATGAAAATAATTTTTGAGCAATACATTGAATTTTGTCTAATGAAATCTAGTAATTTTGATATAAACAACTGAACTGCTATTGAGTCATGGGTTAATACTTCTGATATGATGGTAAATCTTTTGTTTTCCAATTTATTGGACTTCTTGTAATAAACTTCAAAAGGGTGTATAAAGGGCGAACACGAAGTTATTGCGACACCGAAAATGTCATGTCAATTTTCTTATAATGTTTAGAATCAAACCAAAATTTTAGGGTAGTTTTATACATATATTTACTTCAAAAATCAAAAGAAAAGTTAATCGATGGAGCCTTGAGTGTAAAATTGAACGCATTTTCGCTTGATGCCCTCCATCAAAGTCTTTACAGTGTCATCCGGTACCAGTTTCTCAGTTTTTTTTTTCCATTTTCTTAACATGTCCTTCTCGTCTTTGACTGTCTTCTTGCTCTTCCGAAGTTCCCGCTTCATCATTGCCCAGTACTGCTCCACCGGGCGCAGCTCCGGACAGTTTGGCGGATTCATGTCCTTTGGAACAAAATGGACAGAATTGGCTTCATACCACTCCAGGACACTTTTAGAATAGTGGCATGATGCCAAATCTGGCCAAAATAGCGGAGCTTCGTCGTGCTGCTGCAAGAACGGCAAAAGGCGCTTCTCGAGGCACTAAGATTTGTACATCTCGCCATTTACTGTGCCCTTTGTCACGAAAGGCTCACTCCTCAGTCCGCAAGAGCAGATGGCCTGCCAAATGAGATGTTTAGAGGCGAACTTCGATATTTTCTTCTTCTTAAATTTGTCGTCCACATAGAACTTGCTCTTGCCGGTGAAAAACTCCAACCCCGGAATTTGCTTAAAATCGGCTTTTATATACGTTTCGTCGTCCATCACACAGCAGCCATATTTTGTCAGCATCTTCTCGTAGAGCTTCCGTGCCCGAGTTTTAGCCGTCGATTGTTGCCGCTCATCGCGGTTTGGGAAGTTCTGTACCTTGTATGTGTGTAGTTCAGTTCTCTTCTTTGCATTCTGGACGTAGCTCTGCGACATGCCGATCGTTTTAGCCAAATCACGGCTTGAGAAGTTGGGATTTGCTTTAATCATCCGCTTCACCTTTCCCTCCGTCTTTTTGTTCTCCGGTCCCGGTTTTCTTCGAGCTCCTTTGCCGTGGTCCAACGTCAACCGCTCCTGGAACCGCTTCAACACTCTGGAGACGGTTAAATGGTGAATGTTCAACATTTTTTCCAACTGCCGGTGCGACAGGTCAGGAAATTCCAGGTGTTTGGAAGGAATTTGTTCTCTCGACTCGCATTGGTTCACCTCCATTTTCGTTGAATCGAAAAACACGACTTCGAGTCTGACAGCATGTAAGCAATACACATCAATGAGAAAGTGTGCAAAATTTGGTTGATTTTTACCCAATGGTAAAAAAGTTATGCCCTGTTGAATGTGTCGCAATAATTTCGTGTTCGCCTTTTAGTTAGCCACTACTGAAAAACAACATCTTCTTTGCCATCCCATCCTAATACTGATGAAAGCTCTCCCTCGATACCTTATGTAGAAATACATTTTTCATGCACGGATATAACAATCTGTAGATCTGATTGGGATACTGCAAAGAGTTTTGTCAATTATTTCTTTTTGTGGATCAAATTTTGCACTATTTATCATTAATTTAACATTTTCATGAATAATGCAAACACATACACTATACGTGCCTGTACTATCCAAAAGTAAGCAATGTCTTGGTCAGAGCTAAGTGAATTAAGTCAGTCCAATTTTAAGGTCTGTGTATGTTTCTTTAAAAATCATGAATGCTTCTTTCAAGGACATCATTAATAAACGCTTCTGAACATGTTTTCTCTTACCATTCCGGATTTTGGAAACATAATCATTAGTTCCTGGCAAAGCCCTACTGATTTCATCGCTGTGGAAGAATTGTTCCATCGTTTCCATCTGAACGCCTTTTTTTAGTGGTGGGCTCCTTAGAGGGCGCCAAAATTCCACGGCATGATTCACAAATACGCATTGTTTCATCAAACTTGTGGTCGTATCAAGAATTTACGTAACATATCATCAGCTATGATAGAAAAAATACATTCCTAGTTGCACCTGGGATTATTAATACGTGCACAACATTTAATTCTGACACTTATGCTACTTTGGTCCATTATGATAGGCTCCTTTCACAACTAATCATGTAAGGGAACGTGCATTAATTACGTCACGCAAAAATTGACATTTTATAACCTCCCCTTACCCTCTTGTCACGTTTTTTGTATGGATCTTCAAATTTTTTTGTATGGATCGTCACGTTTTCGCAAACCCCCCCTTCCCCCCTACTGCGTGACATAATTAATGGACCTTCCCTAACTATGATCACTGTTATTATGACGTCTTGCTGAAATAGTAAATCATATGGGTAGAAATAATGGATTTAATTTAAATCGATACCTAAGATCACTCAGGTGATAAAATGTCCTCTACCACAGGTAACACAATGTTTTTTTTTCTGGTAGGAAATAATAAAAATTGTCAGAGCTAGTCACTAAATGGTGTTTAAAGGTTTTGGAAAAAAACAGGATCAACCACCGTTTGTATTGTAACTATAATATCACTAAAGTTTAATTAAGATTAATAATTTAAAAATAAGCCCTTTCCAAATGGTAGACTTGATTTTCTAAACATTCAAAGTCCCTTTAAAAATTCAAATTGACATTATAACTAAATTTAATTGGTTTCTGGGAGGTTGTTAGAACCAAATTTTAAGACGAGTTGGCGCGATACACGGTAAAAAAAGAATATGAAAAAGTTGTTGTTAGAAAAAAAATCCTTAAACGTGCCCATCTTACAATGTTTGGCGAACTTTTAGACAATTTAATGCCCTTTTTAAAATAGACATCGAATTTTAGCCATTTTTAGCAAATTTAGTTTAAATTTTGAAATATATTCTTAAGCGTGTTCATAATTGATTTAACAATTTGTACATTTTTCTAATAAAATTTCAAACAATTTTCTTTAAGTCACTTTGTTTTAAGTCTTGTCATTTGTGAGTTATTCTGATTTAAGAAAAAAATTAAAACACAAAGTATGCAATGTTGCTTGAAAAGAAATAGTTTACACACCCACAAAGTTTCATTGGATTCTGAAAGGGTGCTGCCAACCACGAAGATGACTTGGCGTGAATTTCGTCAATGGTTATATTCTCATCTCTCAAAATGTGTGCCCTAATTGGTCCAATAAATCATTTAAATATTATCCTGTGCGTATCTATGAGTATGCTACAATAGTTGTAGGAATATAGTTATCTTCTAGCATTCAAAATTTGGATGTTTCTAACCTACCCGAATCATTCACAATCTTCAAACCACTAATTTTCATCAACTTCAGGTTGAACTCAACAATATTTTACACTGTAAGAGTAGAGTAGGATAATAAGTATTAATAATGATGTATTATATAAACATAGCTTACGAATAAATTAAATATTTGAGAAAATTAAGATTCTAAAGGTAACCTATGCTAGCAACTGTAAATATTCCTATATCAGGCCTTTGTAGTCTACCATTTGGCTGCTCTATTCATTAGAACCCGTATAGTCCCACATCTGTCAACTCGATGCGCACCTAGTGTTGTTTGAGTGAACCTTTAATTCATTCACTCACGCGTTTATTTTAGAGGCGCCGCGAGCCGGGTTGCTGGTTCTGCGGTCGTGGAAACAATCCACATATTTCTAATCTGAATGAAAGAATGAATTAATAAGTTTCAGTTGAACATGCGAGTGAACCAAATTTCTGATTACTTTGATCTGAGCTATGGCCCTTAAGTTAACCAATTCAATACGTACTTGATTTGATGATTATTGCCACATTGCTTGGTGGAGTTCTAAGCGCCTGAGTATGAAGTAGTAAATCTTTACTGCTATAACGCACCAAAAAATATGATCAACTACTAGCATTACTGTACAGTGAGTGATCAATTCCAAATCTACCATTAAATCACTTGAACTTGCAAAGAATTCGAAATCAAACACTTGCCTGCAACGAGATTGAACATATATCCACCCTCATGGATCAACAAAAAGCCCTCTGAACATAGCAGCTGTTCGTCAACAACCAACGGTTTTTATTAGATAGAGTGATTTCGGAAATTACATCGCACCATAAAATGCGGTAGGAAAACAAATTGATTTTAATACCTTATGCCGCTTCTTCTTTTTTTTCCTCAAGCAGCCAGGAGGTATCAGAAAGAGAAAGCGAAACCTTATTTTATAACTTCGAAAGGGTCACCCAGGTTCTCTTTTCCGGCTTAGGGAAAGTCGTCATAAAGCGATGCACATCAACGACGACGGTGTGGGGGCGAAAGCTTTGCTGTTTACACGCTTGTTCGTCTTCGGTTTTACGACGTTCTTTCTAAGAGCTTTTATTTCTTTGTCTTTTAGCGCCCTAAGTTGATGGTGATGATCGGTTCAGTCGTTTGGGGAACGAATTCCTTGAATCTTCTGCGATGCGGCTAGAAAACTTGGGCCATAAATATCACTGATGCACACCACCCGATCGAAACCGGAAGGAAGCGAAATAGCCAACGGGAGATTTATTACCGCCGGGTCCATTTGCTCGGAATGCCATTTATCATCGCCTCAAATGCAGTCATTAATTCTTGAATCATGCGTTCACTCAGCTGCAATCACATTCACTCCCAGTGATAACTGTTTGATGAGCCATCCTTTCTGTTTTGATGTTCGATCAACCGACAGGTGATGGATACGGAAATAGTAAATGGACGCATTAGGTTGGACCAAATGCAATAAAATCGGTCTCTTATTTGCAGACCCTGAGCCAAGAGTAAGTTGTTTATGTTGATGTTGCTATCTGAGGCAAACATATGGTACGTAAAACAATCTGCTGATGTAGCTGTTTTGGGCAGAACTAAGCTGATTTAATTTTGCCTATTACGTAAATGGGATCCATTCACTTTGACCAAACGACCAACAGATTTGAGATAGCATAACATCATCGTCGTCATCTTCGAGAGAGTGGGAAAAGCTTCTCTGTGGTCGGTTCCTGATAACTAGATTCATGTTTCTAAAACTGGATTGACCTGAATAAACGAAGCGATATCAAGTCTCGAACATCTCTCGATGATACCCATGTCAATTGATTTCTTTCAGGTTGGAATTTGGGGCGGTTGGAAGATGCATGTCGTTGGTGCCCTTTGTTTTCTCAATCAAAAGGAATTCCTCCGAGCTTTGTATGCTGTGTGGATGGCATTTCATTTACGTTGGGTCATCCTAATTGAGTGCTTGAGAAAATTGCAGAATAAAGTCTGGTTCTGAGGATTGTTTGTTCTTAATTGACATCCGGTAAAGATGAATAAAAAAATAAGAAGAATAAGATCCGGGGATGGGATGGAAACAAGACATCTTTTCCATCTCTCCTTGAATTTCAAACTTATTGTTTTCGCAATTAGATTATCACCTTGCTCTCAACTGAATGTTGAATGCACTTCCTTAGTTATTAATTGAGAGCATTCGGTGCGAGTACCACTTTTGCATTAGTATACAGCAAAGAATGTACGATCTCTCAGAATTTAATAATAATCGATAGTCTGGTTCTTTATCAAAACATATTAGAAACCTTTTTCTTATATCTTGTAAGGCGTACTCTACGTCAAAAAATGGTTTTATATATTTCGATAATGGAAAAAAATCTGAGAGATCGTTTACCTTTTTAGAATTGTTGTACACTTATTTCTTTTTTTCTTTTTTCAACAAATTTGCCATCGTTCTTAGTACACTATGGTCTTTTCATACGATTTATTTCTATGCGGTTTGTTTTCGACGATAACTGCAGCACGGAACAACTTTTCGACCTCATTCAAATCATACTTTTTGTTTTTATTTATTTATTTATTTATTATTATTTAACTTCATCATTTTGAATACTGATGGGGAAAAGCCTGTGAGCGAGGTGCAAAAACCCCATTTATTTTCTAATAACATAAACATAGAGAAAACAAAACTACTTTAAAGTAGCAAAATAAATTAACTACATGCTAATGCTAATTCGTGGTCTAGTATTAAAAGTAATAATCCTCAGCACTTAGAGCAGAGTCGATTCTCGTCAAGTCTTTGTCGAATAGTTTCGGAAATATGTAAAAAACAGATTTCAGTACAGTTTCGGAAATCTGTTTTGGGCAAAAAGCAATCATATACCAAACATTGTTTTTCAAAAAATTCACAATGTTTGGTGTAAGCACTCAAAATTAAAAAAAACTTTATTTAGATCACAGCATGAATAGGTAACACATGCAAACAAAATTGCAGCAATTAAGAATGTTTATGCATGCGAATTGATCTACTCTATTGAGTCTTTTTTACGCGGTTTCATAGTAAAAGTGGAACGTATTCCTCATGTAAAACAAGACCTTAGTGTATTATGTTTTGTTATTTTCGAATATACAAGAGCTAAGATCTTTTGATAGCGAATATAGGTATTGCCTAGGAAGCCAGCTTCATAAATGGTTCAATTTAATGTCGTTGCAGAATATAACGAATACATTGGAGAGTTGAACAAACATTCCTCCTAAAATTAGTTGAACTTAGTTGAACAAACATTTCCTCTTAAAATTATATCTGAATCGAAAGGCAAACATTATTTCATATGAAATTACTTTGGCCAAAAGCAAACTTTATTGAGGACCACTTATTCTCGTTCAGTTTAAGGCCGATGGTTCTCCTATTTACTTGATTTTTTGTGCAAACTTATGAACAAACAATACTTTAAAAAAATCAGGCTTGCCGGTTATTCAAGGAAACATTTCTTGAAGGTTTTGGGTTTCCTCGAACATCACCGTTTAATAAATTTGGAGCATTCGTAATTTTTTTTCTCAGATCGTTGGAAAACGTTCACAAAAGCTTTAAAAAGAATAAAATAGAAAAAAAATCTTTCATGGTGGAGCAAAATGGCAAAGAGAATCCTGGAAAACTATGTTTTATTGTTTGGAAAATTTGAAGTCTATGAAAATCCTGAAATTTTCACCATTTATAGTGAAGGAATGAGTTAACAGAAAATTATCGTTTTGAATATTTGCCATGATATTAAAAAATAGGGTAACGGGATATGATATTAGCCTAGCTCTTTCATTCGACCTATGTACAAAAAATGTTATTAATTTGGCAATAATCAACGGAATCATGTTACTAGCTGGATGACTGTTTTATTTGGAAGCAATTGATACATTATTAATCAATTTATAGCTGTGCACTTCCACGCAATTTTCGATTTCATCAACTTTTTAGACACCATGACTTCACTGGCTAAGCTGTCCGAGCAGGAGAGAATATCTTGATAACTGGCTTTGGTATTTAATAGCTTAGATTAAGAGGTAAAAAACATGAGGATAATACCAGAAAATTGTTCCCACAATGTTATGCGAATACTAAATTGAGGTAGAAAAATACCAAAGTAGTACCTCTAAGGTATTCCCAGGTATCCAAAATAACACGTTTTGTTGTTCGAGAGATACTTTGCTTGTAATTCTTAGGTATTTTGTTTAGGTATTTTACCTTTGAACTGAGCTCTTGAATACCAAGGCCAGTTATCCAGATCAAAATTAAGTATTCATATGTTGTTGTTTCCTAATCGGGTGAACAGATTTTCTACATGATCTTTGAATGATCTAAATTTGGCTAAATTGAACCTCAAAACCCGAGTAATGCAGCCAAAATATACAGAATATAGTCAATCGTTATTACCTAATTGTTTACATAAGTAAAATAGCAATGATTTGACAAGAAAACTGTAGACCCACAGATAAAAAGAAACATTGAATTTTATGCGTTTTCTAATGCACATAAAGGGAATGCTAGATTTGGCAGAAATTAATGGGATATTTCATGTAAATTGAGGTCAGATAACGCCTGCATCTAGCCTGTTGTATGACAGATTACCAACATTGTTGTATGGTGCAGGGAAAATTGCATACAACTTCGTTGTTTACGCCTCCTTTAGGTTGAAATTAAACGAGAGGAAATTTTACGCGCTTGTTAAAATTAAATATTTTTTTCTGTGCAATGTTAAGGGACGAATTTTTTGGTATGTTCTACACTTAAGCCTGTTGTTTGAATAGCTTGGTAAAATGTTGCTATTGGTAAAATTTTCGAAAAAAAGAGTACGTAAATCGGTTGTGTGCATTTCAAACGGCTCGTCTTAAATCAAACCAAAGGAATAAAGTCTGTGTAGAGTGAATTAGAATGTATTCATTATCGAATGGTCGATAAATCATAAGTGAGCATCAAAAAATCCATACGATGATTACACTTAATAACAAATATATCGAATGGGATGAAGTTGCATCCACAAGTAGACCTACACAGCAAAAAAATATGAAAATTACACGTGATGTAAACCGGCTGAATTTGGAAACTACATCAATGTATTACCTTGCATACGTTGAAAATTCGGTTTAAGATCATGTACATAAGCGAAACGTCAAAAAACGCATTTATATTCAATTAAATTTGTCAAACGACGTATGTTTACTTTATGCTGTGAACATGAATTGAAACGCTCTCCTTTTTCAACTCATGGGAATGAAAATTTACATGAACGTGTAAAATTATATTTTCGTTCGCTGAAACCAATGAATCATGGCGCTGATTTTTTTCTTTCTTTCTCCTGCTGTCATTCGTTTCCCAACACTTAACACGAACTGAGCCGAAATCTCAGTTGCTACACACTACCAAAATCTCGTGTAAATTTCTGTCCCCGAGACCGACACATGCAAGCGTCCTTTAGCGCATAAGAATGTGTTGAAAGAGATGAGAAAATAAATTCAACCGAACACATCTTTTGTCGAATTGCGTATGTGTCAGTTTCAGGAGACATAATTTTACACGAAATCTTTCTTTACGTCCCCGGCCTTTACGTTCCCGGACTATTTACAAACATGGATTAGGTATCGTGTAAAATTCATAATTTCTAAGTGTGTATGTTTAATATGCCATTGAATAGTATGTATCACAAAAAGCTACACAACTCATTTTATTAATTAAGAAACTTTCTAGGGATATGTATGCAATGTAGGTCTTCAAGCAACAAATTACACAGTTAATAAAATATTGTAATTTTCAATTTATTTACATACACATAATTGGAGCATTGAAAAAGATTCAAAATTAAAGTGAAAAATAAAATTACACGAGTTGAAAAATATATGGCATTTTATTTTTACACGAATTGAAAACATCTCATGTAATTTTACACGTAATTGAATTTGTACATGCTCTATTAAATACAAAGTTTATATATAGAATCAATTGAAAAATATCTCGTACAATATAAAACCCGAGCATAACGGTTAATTGTGTTTCATCATTGATTAAATTTATCATGAATGCGCGATAAATTCTCGCGAAATTTGGGTGCAAACGCTAATAGTGAGTTAAATCTCTTCGATGTCTTTTCCATTAAGTGCGCAAATTACCCAATTTAAACGCGCAGTTCTATAAGCATTTTCCTCTTCCCAAGACATAATTTCTCAATCTTTTTTTTTTTTTATAATTTCTCAATCGACAACAACAAATTGACTCTGTTCTCCATGTTTTGTTAAGAAACTTTGGATCAAAGAAAAATAACAGATTCACAACATTACGGTGGATTTTCCCCGAATATAAATCATCCGGATTATAAGTTTGTCGATGATACAATTACAAACTAATTTGTTGCTTGCAGACCTACATTGCATCCATATCCCTAGAAAGTTTCTGAATTAATAAAATGAGTTTTGTAGCTTTTTGTGATACATACTATTCAATGGCATATTAAATATATCTTAGCAAGCGTATTTTTTTTCCGCTGTTCGGGACATAAACCACTGCGACCAGTAATTAGATTTATTGTAGTATATACCGTAACCTTTGTTTAGTGCATGTCGATTAACCTCATCACTATTGATAAATGAGAAAGTATTCGGTGTTGTTACAGTTGTCATTGTTTGTTTTGATGGCAATGAATCGAATTTAAACCCTTTGAGGAGTGAGAGCACTCTTCAAAAGCGCGCCCCTTTATCAGTCAAAATCAGATTCATTGCAAAAAAAACAAACAAACTATGACTCCGATACTGACCATGCATGACCACATTATGCAGATTTTCGATATCTTGGCCACATAGGAACAATGCATTCGAATCGGCTAGTGAACTCGTTATTCAATTATCGTGTGATACCGAATTGAAGGTTTTGATCCTGGTCCGAAACTGATCTCATCATATAAGTTACCCTGAACCTGTCTGGGTGTACTCCCCAGTGTGTACTCTGACACCTGATGTAACTACTACCAAACTTCTTTTTAATTTCTCAAGTGATCTAATGTGTCGCATGATGGGTGTTGGTTAAAATTCAAAACCTTACTATTTCGCCTGGGACAATCATGGTAAAAACAGATCATGGATTTCAAAATGGAGTCAATAATCAGATTCAATGCATCTTTCCTGTGTTGAAATTAGCCATGTACAGTGACGGATAATATCAACAATAATACCAAAACTCCGATTCTCATCAAAATGATTGAAGACTTGCCTCGCATTTTCGCGTGATGTGATATAACTTTATATATATATACATGCGATGGCCAAGGATTTGAATATTTTCCATAAGTTGATTCAGAATATTGGTTATTTGATTATTTGAAATCCAAAGCGTTTAAACAACAGTGAATTCACGGATAAACAGAAAAACGTAAGAAGACTCGAGTATTTCAAAGTGGTGAGTTGCATCAGCGGCAAGCTGATCATGAAATCGTATTTTGTTTTTGCATAATACTCACAAAACAAAATGCGTGACAAAGGATATAAAGTGAAACTTCATGATCTTTCCAAACATAGTTTTTTGTGCAGCGGTTCCAAAATATATCGAAAGTAATGGTATGGGGTGGTATTGCAGAAAGCGTCTAGCTTCAACTGTTTTTCATTGAGTCAGAAGTAAAAATAAACACAAATTACTACATCGAAAATGTTTTTAAGAATCACTTGACACTGCATGCCAGTCGCAGAGCGTTTAAGATACTTCTATGGCTGGTCAAAACAGCTTCTTATGATCAAGCACAACATGTAATTTCTCAATAAAATAATGTACACTCTTGGGAAATTTTATGTAAATTCAAATCTTCTTGGATGAATATAAAAGAAATGGCCCGTAGGACAGAAATTTGCGTCTGTTCTTAAATTTACAAGACTACAAAAACTCCAATTGATAACTTACATGACATGGCGTAAAAATTAGTTGCAGAACACAACATAATATTTTCCAAATGCCGCTAATAAACTAAAAACGAATTCTTCATGATGCCCGTTTCGGTATCAAGAATCTAGTTCTAGTTATCATACGAAAATTTCAAGATTCGGTACTCAACTTTAATCAAACAAACGGTTCTTCAAGGCCATGTATTGTAGTGGTTAAATGAATACTATCTTATATTGTGGGATTCCATTGCGTGGGACCATCGCCAAAAAATATTTTAAGAAGGCTAGAAGTTGTCGTCATGTTCATATTGATTAATGTTATAAGCAAATGAATTCTATGTGTTGCGATGTGTTTTTATTTTGCAAGTCTGCAACTTTCATTTGCAAGCATTACGTTAACGCATAATCTTTCAAACATTATATTCAACATGGAGTACTCGTTTCAACATCTATCACGGGAGAAAACAAATTATAATTTATACCTTGTCGTGACGCGTCAAGGTCAACGATCATGTCAATTGCAGGTTTTCAATTCTCACATGAAATAGAACATACAATAGAGTCATTTTTATCATTCAGTCTTTAAGTATTCAAGTGCAACCAGAATTACATCACTCGAAATAAGATAATAGAAAATAATCCGTTTGTTGGTTTTAAGCCATTTGTTGTGTTTTTATGAAAAAATTTTTACTGACAAGCAGTCGTTGCCACCCTGTATACTACAAAAAAATGGCGATTGGCAGAGCGGATTGGAGATGTTGAAATCATTGAGTATAAGACGAAGTCACCCTCGCTTGATATGAAATAGATTGTAACCCCACCACTCTATTTGTTTCCCCGCCTGGTTTGCGGTTGGTTCAAGCGCCACTCCGTGAGGAGACAATCCACCTGTTATAAGCTTGCCCGGCCTGAGACCTTTTCAGGGTATGCGTTCATATGGATGAGGAATGGGTGAATCGGATAGTTATTTCGTTAAAAAAAAGACAATATTCAGAGTTTACAAGAGCATCAGATCGCTATTGTGTGTAGAAAAGATTTAGATTTGTAGATGTAGCCAAATCCAAGATCACGTGATGTTTCATCAAAAATCGATCCCGAAAATGGAAAAATGAAGAGTTTTCGAATGGGTGCTGTCAGAGTCACCTTCACCAGTACAAAAAACGGATAAGGAATAACGAACACCAGCAATGTGAAAAAACCTTACATCTCGTCATCTAGTTCATATAAAAACATACTTTTCTGCTTGTCTGTGAAACTGATATTTATTCTACGACAACATTTGTTGGGATCCAAAAAGTGTTCGTTTAGATTTTATCTCTATTTATTTACAAGGATTTGCCTAGGCCTGCTAACGGTTTCCCTCTAACTGAGTTCTCTCATTCTCATACTATTCTGCTAATTCTCTTACGGCTGGCCCACAATTGATACGTTGAGGGTGCGTTTGCGTGAATTTGACTGTTTTCCCATAGGTTTTCTGTCAAATTTACGTCAACGGAACGCAAACGTATAAATTGTGGATGACGCCTTACACTCCCGCTTCACTTTACTCAATTTTTGAGTACAATTGTATGATCTCTTTTTCTCGCACGGAAATGTTACTCAAATTTCGTAAAAAGTGAATCTACTCAAAAACTGAGTTGATCCACTTTTTAACGAAAATTGAGTAATATTTCCGTGAGAGAAAAAGAGATAGCATACAATTGTACTCAAAAATTGAGTAAAATGATTATAGCCACGCAGTACTCGTGAGAGAATGTTACTCAGGATCTCATAATAAATCGACCGCCTTCAATTAAGCTGATCTGGGAAGCGGTGAATTGTTTACAAACAGAAAGTGAATATACTTATTTAATATTTTCTAGAGTAAAATATGTGAATATTTCAAATAACGCTACAAACTTGATAAAAAATGTCTTTTCTAATTTACACAAATAAATAACATGTCACTATCGTGTCCGCTTAGGATGAGCTTTTAAATCAATGGAAGCATAACTTTTCATTTGGATTTGAATAGATTGCTTTTTAGAACGTTCAACTTTGTTGATGCTGATATTAGTTCCAGTTGTGAGATTCTTTACAGAATGTGAATGAACAAATTGAATGAATTTTCTCAATGAATCACTAATACTTTGTGAGTAATCTAAACAGCATTTTTACTGTTTGGTTAAATTCGGCCGAATTGACTATCAATCGTCACTTAGCATTGATCTTGTTTTCCCAATGAAAAATCAACATCACATTTTGTGAATGATCTTAACAGAATCCTTTTGTTGGTTTAAATTGGTTTAAAGTGGATATTTGTTCAGCGTATTCGGTGTATCGTTTACCAAAACGAACCGTGCTGCCAAACCAACTCTTTCATCCTATATCACAATGATTTCTCGAGGAAGTGCAGAGGAGTTTTCAGCTTCCAATACAGCGAGAATCACGTCAACATATGTCTACCCTTATGTATCAACAGTTATCACACATTGAGGATGTATGTTTGTCCCAAGCATTGTAATTATAGATTATCTGGCAATAACGGAGTAGCAACCTTGGGCGATTAGTCGTGGTTATGCTCATGGTCTCACCATGAAGTAAAGTCACCCCAATTTTGTATCATATATAACACCCTAGCTTGTATCAAAAATAACTTTCATTTCTTTGATATAATTAAGTTAACAAAATCCTTTTAAATTTTAAATAAAACATCGACTGGCCCTCTATAATACTGGGGTGACTGTTTCAATAGGTCACAATCAACTGGGTTACATGTTGAAGCATGTGCTGTAATAATTGATTGGAATTTTGACGTTTATGCCATTCAAAAACCAACACCATTAAAAGACATAACTGTTTTTAGGGGATGCAAAACTTCTCAGGGGGATAGAAATCTCAATTCGAGTTCGACAATTCTTTCTGTAGTTTCTATTATGATAAGTAATGTAGATTCAACATTTGACATAACATTTCCCTCATTTACTGAACGAAATAAACATTGGTCTTACATTTCTTTCTGTTACAGAATCTCTGTTTCTCGAATGCTTAAAAAATGATCTAGAAAGCATTGAAGATAAGTGTTTGGCAGGTGTGATAGGCATCAGAAGTCAGCTTTTTTTCATGTAAAATTTTTTGTTGTTCCAAGGTTAAATTTAAACAAAAACTGACAGCACTCTAAGCACGCCAGGTACTTGGAAGATTAAATGCATCCATTAGGGATATTTATGCAAGTCTTAAAAATCATCATCCATAAAATCAAAACCGTAAAAAAGAAACACTGCCAAATCGAAAATCTTCATTTAGAACTCACAAAACGTGTCCAAGGAAGTGCGAGAAAAACGACCCATCTTGGATCACACTTGGCTGCGCGGAAGGGAAACGGCGAACAAGCCATCCTTACTGTTCGATGCTTCGGTGAATGCCTCACTGCCGCCATCCGAGCTCGTGGCCGTGCCAACCGAAAAGGGTCCAACAGCAGCTCCCTTCGGGTAGTAAAGCGAAAAACAATGCACCACTAAAATCTCGCCTGAAAAACTGCGACAGGAAAAAGCATTCTCCCATAAAGTCTACAATTTTATGGCGGGCCTCATTGTTTGGTTTCTAGTCTGCGCTGCCGTTCGGTTAGTCCACAGGGTCGGTCATTTGGGAGGAAGGCTGGCAGCACACCCAGCTACTGACTGAGATTGTGTGCAGATCGAGTCATCATTTTAAGGTTCTTCTTTCATTTTCATTATTTTACGACCGCAGTCTCGTTTTCGCTCATCTATGCTCGGTCCTTAAAAATAGACAGTCAACTCGATCCGAAGTTTGACGTTCTTTGTCCTTCGATGAGCGAAACGGAAGGGTTGGGTAGGGGAAGGTTGTTCAAAGCGATAATTTACTAGTTTATAAAGTAATAACACTTTGATTTAGGAACGGGGATCACTTGGAAAGAATGGAAGCCGGCAGAGAAGATAAATGTGATGGTTGTTTGCTTGGACTAGTCAAGCAAGATAGATGATTGAAATGGACACAAGATGGAACATATATTTGGAAGTTTGGTTTTCTGTGGAACAATCTTTTAAAATTGGTTTAGTCATTCTTTTTTAGGTAAACTAGTAGATATTAAGGGATTATTGCTTATCTAATGCCACCTATATTATGGCGGTAGGATTGATGTCAGATACAATTTATAATATAGAAAGAATGAAACACCTAATTTTCTGCGTTCTCTAATGCACCTAGAGGGCTAGATTTGGCAGAAAATAATGGGATTTTTCACATAAATTTAAGCCAGATAACGCCTGAATTCAGCCTGCTGTATGAAAGATTACTAACATTGTTGTTTGGCATATGAAAGATTGCAAACAATTTCGTTGCTTACGCCTCCTTTGGCTTGGAATTAAACGAGACGAAACTTTACGCACCTTCATTATTTTATTATTCTTGAGTTTGCTGTGCTTATTCATCGTTCTGATATTCATTTGAAGCAATTGATGATTGACTGATAACTTTGTGAGGGAAGAAAAACAGTATCTATTCTCCAGTGTTGTTGTGAAATACCGATTCGAATGATTTCCTAGACTTGAACTGAAATTGAGCTTGCAACATTGCAACTGTGTTTCTACCTTGTTATCTTCTGAAATATACTCTGCTGTTCTTTAGAATTCTTAGAGGAACATCTTTGAAAATTAAGCTTCTTATAAACATGTTAGTAATCTTTCAAACATGTGGTATTTGTGGCTATTTACCCAGGTAACCAATAAGCAAATCCAAAGCAACTTTACGGTTGCCAATCAAGCATTTAAGTAACCTTAAATGCAACATAAATGCCGCATTTGTTCAAATATATGCTTTACTGCCATGCTATGATAATGCTTCATTTATGCTAGTTTGCATTCGAAATGCTTATTACTAGCTACAAGCATTTAAATAGGATTTGGAATCCAAATTGACAACAGATAGCATTCAAGATGCTGATATAATGCCAATATAATGCTTGTAGGATTTGATATGCAGATTTATGGGTCGTTTACTGCATATGCTAATGCTTATTAGTTATCTGGGCATATATCCAGAACACCAGAAGTTTTTTAACAGTGTTCAGATAATATCATATATTCTTGCGTTTTAGTCAAAATTGCCTTTAATTGTACAATTGCCTAATTGTAGTCAAAATTGCCTTTAATTACAGTAATTAGTCAAAATTGCCTTCATGATATTAACTACACAGCTCGAAAAAGTAGTATAAATTTCTGGTCAATATCGTGCACATAAATGAAGCGTCACAAAACATACAAATTTTGAATATTGAAAGTCGTGTAAAGGTCTGGCACATTCCATACATAGTAGAAAATGTTGTTTGGGAACATCCATTAGCTACGTCACGCAAAAATGACTTTTTATAAAGCCCCCCTCTTGTCACGTTTTTTGTATGAACCTTCAATTTTTTTTTGTATGGATCGTCACGTTTTCCCAAACCACCCCTCCCCCCTTACTGCGTGACATAATTAATGGACCTTCCCTATGCAAAAGCTCCTCTTTGCTAGAACTATTTCATGCAAGTTGCTGTTTCGTGTGGAATAAAATACAATATCACATGATCTAATATCTACATCACAATGGAAATTCAGATTTGTTTTTTTTTCTGTGTTTAAATTAAATCGTACATTGTAGTCCGAATTAACATCGATAGAATTACATTAGAAAAATTATAATTACATCACGTTACAATCGTTTCACATTGAATTTGTTATTATAGATTACATCGCAGGATTTCTCGTTTAATAAAACAATGAAATTTTGACATAAAGGCCACCACTTTTGCACGTTTAAGCCATATTCTTGCTTTTTATATGATATGTTTGTTAACATATATGTGTGTACATTGCCAAAAAATAGCTTTCAATATAAGTCTAGGCAAGCATGTCAATTGTCTAGGTAAAAAATTTAAATCCACCAGTCCAGGCCAATTATGATAAGATGGTAATTTGTGTACATATCTAATAATTTTTAGTATTTTAAATAAACGTTTTACGAACATAGTATAAAATACATTTACTCACCTCTAGAGAGAATTGAAATCTGATTGTAAACTGTATTTTGGCAAGAGATGTTTACATACATCACATCACATCACATAATTGGATTTCAACTAAAAATATGTAGTAATGTGTTAAGCATCTAACATAATGTTAAAAATACATAGAAAGCTTTAGTTTAAAGTTTTTAACCATTTAACAATGACAGGAATGACCTTCAGATATAATGAATATTTTGCATGAATGATTTTCCTGTTCATTCCACTTACTGACGAGTTTTACAATCAACGATGGACGGTTTTTAATTACTTGTTTGTTATAAAGCCTGTCCACGTAAAAATTTGGATACTTTTCTTTCGATGAAGATTTTGAATTATTTCACGGATCACTGAAATGTGTTGTCATAAAGGCTAAAACTATCCACTTATTATCGTGGTACAACAAGTTTACATTCTTGTTTCATTCAGTAAAATGGCGTCGAATCAAATGAAAGTGCACAAACGCTATTTGAACGAATGGCAGCAAAATCCGAATTTATCGGCACGCGATCTTGCCAAGAAACTAAAACTAACGAAAAGTAATGTGTTTTGTGTTTGCATATCATTTGACCAGTACTTGACTGTGGATCGGAATGTTGGAAGTGCAACAAGTCGAACAGTATGGCGTGCTAAGGAGCTTCACACCAATTTGTTGCAAACATATTCTTGTATCGTAATGGACGACGAAACATACGTACTCGAAGACTTTAAACAGCTTTCGAGTCTTGCTTTCAACACCGCAATGCAAAGGAACTCCGTTGCCGAGCATGACTGGGCACTATCAATAAGGATGTGTAAGAGAAAGAATACCTGCAAAAGTGGTTGTTACCGTTTATCAGAAGCCACGATTCTCCAGCTCTGTTTTGGCCTCTTGTCACTATGCAAAATTCGTCCAGGAATGGTATAAGGTCATATACGTGCCAAAAACAGCCAATCCATGAAACTGTCCAGAACTTCGCCTTATAGAGAACTACTGGGCTCTAGTGGAGCAGAAACTCCTCGAAACTAAGAAGAAAGCGGTACCAATGAACAGAGTTACAGCAACGCCGATGCATTATCAAGAAGTGAGTGTCCCACGATGGTGACCGTAAAAGAAAGCAGGTAATGACGATCGGCTACTCCACATCCGCACATGTCACGATGGGCTCAGGAAGATGTCCGCCCACAGCCATGCCAGAAGTAATCACCGTGATCCCGGGAGGAGAAGGCAATCAGAGAATAAGGATTGTTTCTAGTAATCAGGCACGAAAGCGAGTCCCATAACCACTGTAGGTCATGGTTTTTAAGCATTTTAAACCTTATTAACCCCCCACCCTTCCCCCGCACACACACACCGCACATTCAAGCCACATACATATACACACACATTTTGCTGTCCGCATGCAAGTGTCTAAGGAGGAGCTCGTGGCAGTGGTAAAAGGGCTAAAGGTAAGGAAGGCAACTGGACCGGATGGAATCCCTAACGTGGTTCTGGAAGTGGAAATTCAGACATTCCCGGGAATGTTCAGGGATGTGCTGCAAAAATGTATAAAGGAAGGCCATTTCACGGGTAGGTAGAAATTAGTCCTGCTGCCGAAGCCAAGAAAGCCTCCGGGGGATCCAGCATCGTATATGCCAATATGCCTATTGGATATGCTTGGGAAACTCTTGGAGAGGATCATTCTCAACAAGCTGACGAAATTTACCGAAAGCGAGCACGGGCTATCGTTGATGCAATTTGGTTCCCGGAAAGTGAAGTCTACGAGGGATGCCATTGGGACAGTGGTCGAGATAGCCGTAAAGGCGTCCAAACAGAAAGGGAGAGGTAAACGATATTGTGCTATTGTTACAATCGATATTGAGAACGTCTTCAATAGCGCTAGCTAGGAGGCTATTACCGAGGCTTAGCGAACTGGGAGGCTTATTTACAGAATAAGGGTCCTTAATTACCTGTGCAGAATTCATAAGAGTAACTTTCAGAATCGGGTGCTGATCTACGAGACCTCCGTGAGTCGGAAATTGGTGAACATCACGGCGGGAGTTCCCCAACGTTCCATCCTTGGCCCAACACTTTGAAACGGGATGTACAACGGGGTGCTGTCGCTAAGGATGCCCAAAGGCGTAATGATCGTTGAATTTACGGATGACATCGTATTATCGGTGAAAAGCGAAACACTGGAACGAGTGGGCATGCTGGCGACCGAAGCAATCGGCATAGCTCATTTATTGTTCTTCGTCTCGAATTTAAAAAAAACTCAACATACTGGTTTCTAATTCTATTTCTGAACACACATTTAGACATATTAAAATCAAAAACAGCACTCACATTGTTAAACGATCTAACACAGTTATCGAAAGGGTTGTTTTGCCCATACGTAGTTCTATGGCGACTGACTACAAGTAAACTACGGTCACGAAGCTGGCGAGAAGGTGCATAAAAATTGATGTTTTGCAACAGCGCCGGGCAATCTACACCACCTTCGACAATGTCAAAAACAAATAACCTCTGTAGGTTAGTGCGTCTGTGCATTAAAGTTTCTAAATCGATCAGTCTACAACGACTCGGATAGTCAGGTAGATTTGCTGGGTCATTCCACGGAAGTTGACGAAGAGCATACCGTACAAAATTGCGTTGAACCCTTTCCATCCGGATGATCTGAACGGAGTGATAAGGCGACCACACGCTAACAGCATACTCCGTGATGCTACGAACGAACAGCACAGCGCCTTGAGAGCATAAATATCTGTGAAACCACTTTTATTTCGACGAATAAATCCCAGTGCTGCAAAGGCCTTTGCGGTAGTTGTGCTGATATGCTCATTGAACCGGATCTACAATAACCCCTAGGTCATGAATTGCTTGAACAAGCTCTATAGCTTCTGAACTGATGGAATAATCAAACTCTGTTCGGGATTGCCGGCGGATGAACGAAATAACTTTGCACTTCTTGATGTTCAGTTCCATTCCATTCTCAGAACACCACAACAAAATCTCGTCGATGTCAGCCTGAAGAGCGCAACTGTCGAGATGCAATGAAATAACCTTGTAGATTTTTAGATCATCAGTGTAGAGGAGAAAGCGTGATTTCAGTCGAAAGCATAAGTCATTCACGAACAATATAAAAATCAGTGGTCCCAGAACGCTTCCTTGCGGTATACCTGACGTGACGGAGAAGACGCGGGACCGACTACCGTTTAATTTGAGGAAAGCGCTCCGACCAGATAAGTAAGAGCGCAACCACTTTGTGATCCAATGTGGAAAGCCCAGATACTTCAACTTGTCAATTGCAATGGTGTGAGGAACCTTGTCGAACGCTTTTGAAAAATCGAAGTATATGGCATCAATTTGGTGACGATTCTCAATTTCCGTTGATAGGAAATTTACGTAAGACATCAGATTCGTTGTCGTGGATCGCTTCTTAACAAAACCATGTTAAAATTCAGAAATCAGCGGTCGAGATACAGCGTAAAGAGCTCTGTGAACCAATTGTTCAAACACCTTGGCCATACAGCATAAAATCGAAACACCTCTGTAATATTTAACAGCATGTTTGTTCCACGCTTCGGAAAAAGTACCTTCACTGAGTGACCTGTTAAAAATAGTCGTCAAAGGCATCAGCAGTGAGTAAGCACATTCTCTTAAAAAAACGGTATCTTGTCTGTGCCCGACCCTTTTGATACATCTGACTTTTCCAGGGCTGACAAAACTATATGTTGGCTCACAACTAGAGCATAATTGCAGAGGTCAAAGCTGCAGATAGCCCACCACAAAACAGAGGTGCTTATGGTCAGCAACTACAAAGCGGTACAGCGAGAAGACATCGTCATCAGACGGCTTGACATAGCCTCAAAGCGCGTGCTGAAGTATCTGGGTGTAATGGTCGACAACCGGCGATTATGTCTGTGAAACGGCGGCGAAGACTACCAATGTAGTAGCCAGAATCATGCCAAATAGCTACGGACCTAGCAGTAGCAAGCGGCGTCTACTGGCTAGTGTATCATCATCGATACTGAGATACGGATGTCCAGCCAGGGTCACAGCGCTGGAAACCAAGCGAAACCCGACGAAGTTGAACAGTACGTTCAGGGTCATGGCCATGAGAGTCATGAGTGCGTACAGAACTATTTCATCGGAGGTAGTATGCGTCATTGTTGATGATGATGATGATGGTCCCGCCACTTACCCCTACAAAGGTTTGAGCTAGACGATTTATCTATTAGATAATTTATTTAAAACAATTCAACCAGTTATGCAAAACCAAATACGAACTGATTGTATCTACAGATATAAATTTCTTCCAAAACTGTTCATTTGCTTTACAGCGATATAATTGTGAAAAGCTATTGATGTCAACCACAAATGTTCGCAAATAAACCCAGCGATCAGAAAATTCTATTACAATTCAAATCACAGAATCCTGTATAAGGACATTATCAAAATACAATCCAATATCCGATCTTGCCCGCTACCGAGTGAGGTTTCAACACTAATGGAACCGCCACCTTAGTTTTGGGCTGACCAAGAATATCCCCAATAAGGGAAATCGAGAATATTTCCAAACCGAAAAAATCCTGGACCGGCCCTAGTCAAACTTTTACTTTCAATCACAACAGAACTGACAAAGAATTCTCCGACAATCAGCCAGACAACCCACTACTATTTCATGGCATCTTCTCAAGCATCATAAGTCAATATTTTTTGTAAATTCAAAAAGAAGTCCTTTATACCTGTATACCGCGCGCGAGGCTCAAACTTTTGAAGACTACACAAAAAATGAAAACTACTTTAAATTACAATAACAAAATAAAAACTTTAAATCCATCATCATCATCGAGGCGAAAAATATAGTTTGTTTGTGCCCCATGACAAATATAAAACATTTAACAATAAACCATACAAAAATATCCGTTGTAATAACATCGTCAAGATACAAAATTAGTCAAGAATAAAAAGTTATCAGAGTAGCTGTTCAAAAGGCAGCTTTGATGTGTGAAATACATTGTCTCTTAAAATCTGTTAGTGTTGTTGCACGTTTGATGTGTATAGGCATCGAATTGAAAACATTTATACCTTTAAAAAACAACGAATTTTGTGAAGCTCCGTACAAAAAATATGGTGTTCTAACATCATTCGCGTTTCTAGTGTTATATCTATGAATATCACTTCCTCTTTCAATTCGATTACACAAATATCGAGGCAGCAAACCGTTTATTACTTTAAAAATGAACACCATTGTCAAATACACAACTCTTTGCTTCACCGATAGCCACTGTATGGCATCTAACAAAAAAGAGGAGGAAGTGAATCTGTTACATCTCAAGATCAAACGCATTATCTGATTTTGCAAACGCTGTAATCTCGATATTTGTGTTTGATTAGCTAAAAACAAAATGGAAGGGCAAAATTCAATGTGAGGAGAGATGATAGATTTGTACAATTGTATTTTGCTAGCAATAGTTAAATCGTTTTTTAATCGGCAGAGAATACCGTACTTCTTGGCTATTTTCTTGATGACATCGTCAATGTGAGAGTCAAATTTCAATCTATCATCAATAATCACGCCAAGATATTTAATCTCACGAACGCGATCAATTGTTTCATCATCAATTTTAACAGAGACGTCTTCGTTAACTCGATTCCGCGAAATTACCATGAATTTAGTTTTACTTATGTTCAATTTCAACTGTTTGTACTTTAACCATCTACTTAGAGAACGTAAATCTGCATTCAAATGTGAAACGGCCTCCTCGAGGCTTTTAGCTGCAATGAACAACACGGTATCATCAGCAAAAAGATTAATATCACAAAATCGCAAGACTCGTCGCATGTCATTAATATATAGAATGAATAAAATGGGCCCTAATACACTCCCTTGTGGTACGCCAAGGCTGTTCTCCACAGGGCTCGACACGGAATCATTTAAAGCCGTCCGTTGAGTTCTGTCAGACAAATAGCTTTCGAACCATCTGTATGCAGAACCCGAAAATTCAAAGCGCTTGATTGGTTTTAACAACAAGGGCCGAGAAATCGTTTCAAAAGCGCGTTTTAGATTGTCGGAATGATCCCGACTGGCATCACTCTCACGGAGGACAGTGAATGTTATCAGCGGAGAAATATTAGAGGAGTCCGAAAGCTGGTGAGAGCGGAGTCGATGGCCAAATGGAAACGAGAATGAGACACGGAAGAAATCGGTCAAGTGATTGAGTGGAGTAGCAGGTTGTCGATCTCCGGTGATGCTGCTTGGTAGATCCGAAGTCGGGGACAACTCGAGTGGATTGCGTCAGTACATGGGTGCTAAATGGTTCACCGTCGTTCGCTTTTGGGATCCACAGTCGGGAAAGCCTTCGTTGGAGTAGGGTCAGGGATGCAATGAAATAACCTTGTAGATTTTTAGATCATCAGTGTAGAGGAGAAAGCGTGATTTCAGTCGAAAGCATAAGTCATTCACGAACAATATAAAAATCAGTGGTCCCAGAACGCTTCCTTGCGGTATACCTGACGTGACGGAGAAGACGCGGGACCGACTACCGTTTAATTTGAGGAAAGCGCTCCGACCAGATAAGTAAGAGCGCAACCACTTTGTGATCCAATGTGGAAAGCCCAGATACTTCAACTTGTCAATTGCAATGGTGTGAGGAACCTTGTCGAACGCTTTTGAAAAATCGAAGTATATGGCATCAATTTGGTGACGATTCTCAATTTCCGTTGATAGGAAATTTACGTAAGACATCAGATTCGTTGTCGTGGATCGCTTCTTAACAAAACCATGTTAAAATTCAGAAATCAGCGGTCGAGATACAGCGTAAAGAGCTCTGTGAACCAATTGTTCAAACACCTTGGCCATACAGCATAAAATCGAAACACCTCTGTAATATTTAACAGCATGTTTGTTCCACGCTTACGAGTGCCGTCAGGGACTACTGTTCTCGATAATGTTGAAGGTGGGAGCTGACTGGCTCAACCAATTTGGGTGAAAACAAAATGACTCTGGCAAGGAGTAGGAGCTAATTGGTTCTATTGTAGCCAAATGGCTAATACCTTCCATGAAGTAATACCATAGGGTAATCTCGTAGGTCCCGATTGTGCAACCGGGTTTTGGTGGAATCAGAAGTCGGCATTTTCTAACCACACTCTGACAGAGTGCACGATGACCAAGTGTATGTCTCTGTGTTTGGTCAGTCCATAAGGATTTCCCAAATCTTGTAAGAAAAAGCACACATTCTTACACACAGACACGTGTATGACAGGTATACAGACAAACACTGAGTAGAAAGGTATATGAAACTCACCCCTCACCCCAAGTTTCCAAGCGATCTCTATACCCTTTTCTTGTGTAACATGGGTAAAAAGGGGAAGTTTTGTTGGGGAGAGTGAAAAAGAGAGGTGACATATTCAATATTTCATATATTCGGTTTAAAAAATAATCTTTTAGGCAATCTTAAACGAATTGTTGATCGATGTACTGAAACAACGCCATTGATCGTGTTCAACGACCAGTTTATATTTAAGCTAGAAATACTCAAAATCGAACTTTAAGTGATATCTGGGAAAAAAGGTGAAGATCTAGAAATATTCAATGTTTAATATATTCAGTTTATGATATGAACTTTTAGGCAATCATAGCCGTCAATTTTGATTAACGATAGGGATTCAAGATACTAAATAGGTCTAAAACTCCTACATTTTCCAAATTAGTTCACTTTTAATGATACGATCATAAGCTCGTTTTCAATGCATAAATCCTGATCGATTTCGGATTTATTACCGTCATTTTGAAGATTTAAAGTTCATCATTTCGAAAACTATCAGTTTCTTACCAGCTGTAGAAGTTCGCACAAATTTTGCCTTAGTGTACACGCTCAAAACTCCATCTCTTTCTTTCGTATTACTATCCCTTTTTTTTCACACGGAAAAGTTACTGAATTTTCGTAAACAGTGGATCTAGTCAAAAATTGAGTAGATCCACTTTTTACGAAAATTAAGTAACTTTTCCGTGTGAAAAAAGGGATTGTAATCCGAAAGAAAGAGAGGGAGTTTTGAGCGTGTATTTTGCATTTAATCGCGTGTACCGAACGGGCATGTCTGCATCAGCTCTCTCTCTCTCTCTCACAGGTAGGCTTGTTGCCAGAATATGATATTGAACATTGAGTTTAATTTATTACATATTTAGATAATCTGAAATCTTTATTTATTTCATGTTTCTTCCAGTCATTAGAAGTTGAACTTTGCTTATGATTAAATTGTTCATTATCTAGCACTATCATATGCAATAAAAAAAAATGTTTTGGGGCTGTCCAATAGTACCCAACGATAAATAATGCCTCGCTGTTGACCGGCAGCTATGGCATCACTGTTGCTTTTGAGAGAGCTCATGTTTCCTCTCTTCTCTGTTAACCATGGATATAGCGCACCGGTATTGTAACGTGAAGTCCGCTGTCTCTTGCATTTGTTTGTTTTCAAACGAAGCATCCCGTTTGTCGTCACAGTCACTTTGGCTAACAATTGCGTGAGAGTAAATGAAATAAGAAATACACATTGCCAGTCTAAAGATCAATGACAAACTGAACGTTCGGTCGTGTATGGCTGTCTCATGAGGTGAATTGCTGCTTCATGTATTTTTTCCTATCTTTTATATCGCTCCCGCAAACTCACCTTCTTATTTCAAATTGATAAATCTCGATTGATAGTGAATGAACATCGAATCGAACTCTATCAGATTGCTCACAGCAAGTAAGCATAAAAACTGATGTGTTAAATTTTCAATATCTACTACAGACTCTAAGTTATATCAATTCTAAATGTTCAGGTAATGATTGCCGTCATTAATGATTCAGCATAAGCCCATAACCTGCTAGTAGACGAGTTCATGATCGTAGCAATTGACATGTTTTGGTTGACTGTTTTCAAGAGCGGATGGGTAAAACGAAGGAGGAGGTTGAGGAAATTGACGTTTGCAGCAAACCGTAAACTGGCCCATTTCATTTTGCCTTCGCACACAGCCACGTTATTGCACTCCAACAATATTGATAGTTTATGTACTGATTATGGAGCTGAAGAAAACTTTTTTTTGATCGTAAATCAATCCGCATGCTTTTAAAAAGTCCCTGCAATTGGGAACTTTATTCCATGGCTATGAAATTGTCTGACTCTAATGCTCGTTGCTGAAGGTATGCGCCGACAGACCAGATGTAAGCAGAGGGATAAATGTCTAAATATTGGCAGTTCTAATGATAGATTATATACAGCTTCATCAAATGTCTCAGGTGCTGAATAAACTGCTTAAAACCCGTCCCGTACCCTACATGTTCGTTGCAAATTTTGCAAATTTAGTAAATGGAGACTTTGTGTAATATTTGAGTATACTTGTTACAGTTCAAAACCGGACAAGACCACTCGTGCCAATCGATCCTGCTCTGAATTTTGAAGAGTCTATAGTGCTGCATCTAGTGCGCTGCATGGTGTATTTTTTTTTTTTTTTTTTTTTTTTTTTTTAGTGTATATCATTACTTATTTATTTATTGTCGTCAATCATAAGTAGACCATATAATATATATTAAATATAATATAATATTATTCATTCTTGTATGTTCTGGTTTCTTATGGAGCTAAAACACTGCTTTAGTTTATGCCGAGACATTGTAAAGTCAATGATTTCGCAGTGTTTATTGTAAGAGGTCATCATGCGATTTATTGGTCCATTTGTTGCATAGTTTGTGCGACGATGGATGATGGCGAATAGGTTACGATTTCGAAGTTGCCGAATAGGTGCATATATGTTTAATTTTGATAAAAGTTCTGGTGAGTCAATACGCTGCTAAACGATATCGTTTACAAATGAAACGCTTGCATACTCACGACGCTCTTTCAATGTTTGGATGTTTATAAGCATGCAACGCGCTTCATATGATGGAAGACGAAATGATGTCCAACCCAACCTACGAAGAGCATATAATAGAAATTGCTTTTGTACTGATTCTATTCTGTTTTCGTGTGTGGTTAAATGAGGAGACCATACAATGCTGCAATATTCTAGAATAGACCTAACATAAGCTATGTATAGTGTTTTAATAGTGTATGGGTCCTGAAAATTATGACAAAAGCGCTTAATAAAGTCCAGCATGTTATTTGCCCTGTGAATAATTGTGTTGTAGTTGTCTATCAAATTAAGTTTGGAGTCTAAGATTATTCCTAAGTCCCTAACTCTTTCACATTTTTCTACTTTTTGATTACCTAGTGAAATTGATATGTTTGGTGTTGTTATTTTTTTGCTAAATGATATTGAGTTGCATTTTTTTACATTCAGCTCTAATAGGCTTTTTTTACACCATGTGTAGAATATGTTTATTTCATTCTGGAATAAGTTGATGTCTTCCTTATTTCGTATTTCCAAATAAAGCTTCATGTCATCGGCATAGATTAGTACTTTAATATTTTTAAGAATAAAGGAAATGTCATTTACGTACAAAATAAAAAGAAGGGGTCCTAAATGAGGGCCTTGTGGGACACCAGAAGTGACTTGAATAGGATTTGATTTCTTTCCATTTAATTTTATTATTTGTTGGCGGCTGGTTAAGTATGATTCAAGCCATTTCAAGAGTCCAGGTTCAATCCCATGTTTTTGTAGTTTGAAAAGTAGCATTGGTATGTCAATACGATCAAAAGCCTTGCTAAAGTCTGTATAGAGAGCTTCTACGTGGTTTCCATTATCCATTGCATTCAATGAATAGTCTATAAATTCAATTAAATTTGTCGAGGTTGAACGGCCCTTAAAAAAGCCGTGTTGCTTGTCAGTTATTTGATTTTTGATTTGGAGAAATAATTTTTCATTGACAATTGCCTCGAAAAGTTTAGGAATACAAGAGATAATGGCTATTCCACGATAATTACGTATGTCAGATTTTCGTCCAGATTTGAAAATAGGGACCAAAAATGAGCTTTTCCATATTGTTGGGAAAATTCCTGATTCCAGTGACATATTAAAGAGCCAAAACAATGGAGATGTGAGTTCCATTGCTAAACTCTTCATGAACACTGGAGGAATTCCGTCAGGTCCAGGACCTTTTGCGGCGTCCAAATTTTTTAATGCTTGGAAAATATCTTGCACATACAATTGGATGACGCCAATGCTCCCAGTAAATGCAAAATATTCGCGATCGCGATCCTCTTCAGAAAATGTCGTATAGATTTCTTGAAAAAATGTTGCAAAAAGATTGCAATTTTTTTCCGAGTTATCACCGACACGTTCATCAAGGTCCATTGTGGATGGAAAATTGTCAGATTTTAAATTGGTTTTTACGTAATTGAAGAAGTTCTTCGGGCATGACTTTATTTCAAGTTCAGTTTTTGTATTGTATTCTTCAAGCGCAATACCCATGGCTTTCATGCGCCATATGACGCACTAGATGCGACACTATAAAATGCAAGTGACATCGATTAGTGCTACTGGTCTTTTCTGGGTTGGAACTCCAACGAGTATATTTTCATCTTAAAAGGTATGCGCTCTCAGGTATTGTTTTGGTCATAAAATCATTAGGAATTATTCAAGCGTAATGAAATTTGCAGGTTTTGTAAGGGCATTGTAAATTTGATTTGGTTTAAACGGAACTAAAATCGGTACAAACATAGTTCAGAATGTAATCAGAGACTGAACTGTTTAGTTACTATAATAATACGCCGTAAAATACTGTTCCGTTCATATCTCCGTAACGAAATGTGCACAGTTCGTCGAGCTGAGTAGAATGATAAACACGACACTCGCACCTCCGGGGCTAAGTATTAAATGGTTATGATCAATTCTGAATCCTTTTTTGCAAATGCTCTTTGACGAAATCAAAAGTCTACGTTCTACACGAATTTATTTTCTGAGTTTTACAGTGAAAAACGATGTATAATGTAAAGATTGCGTTTATTCATGAAGACAATAGTGTACGAAGATTGAAAACCACATTTATAAATAAGCTACTATTTGCACTGAAGTCCGAAGTTTCGTATGATAAATTTGTTTTTAATTTCATCATTGTTATCCATTCGCAATATTAGACGTACAGTTTTTATGAATTTTCTCTGTTATCATTCTTTGTTAAAAAAAAAAACATTTCTTCTATTCGCAGATGGCAAGCAGACGTTTCGGAAAACGAATTAACTCGAGTTTCTCACAATGTGACAAACTTCGAGTTCTTGTACGAACCATTCTACGTTGCACCCGACACGGTCCCACCACACGACGAGCGGTTTCTAGGCTACGGATATACCAGGAATACACAGGTAAGCTACCTTTTTATTCAATTTAATATCATGAAAAAAAAAAACATCCACACCAAGAAAATACCGTTCCAGCAGACCGCGGTTCAACTGTTACCTTTTTTGACGTTGGTTGAAAATAAAACTTTACCCGTTTTACAAGCTCATTGAGCTGCTGGGCTCTTCACTGGTCACTCATCACATTATGACAACTCTTTTCATGGGACTCGTCCAGCCATTGTCGTGTTTCCCATTCTGCTGGCACACAAAGACTGAATAATGGGAGATGGAAAGAGATGGGGCGAATAATTTGCATACTAATGAATATTATTAGCTTGACTACCTATTCTTTTGGTTCTGCCATGACGAGGGCCACACTGTGCCGGCATACATATCATTCAACGGCGCGACCGGTGAAATCATCAGTCAGCGAGCGGGAATGTCGTAAAAAAGTTGTATATTTGCAAACTCCGCGCTGCATCACCGGGGAGCGTCTGTTTTTCTGAATTTAGGGTTGTGTTTTATGACAAAGAAAAAAAAAACCGTCCTTTATCTCATTAAATGGTCGGGGTTGTATTTCGTTGAAATGCGCTTCTATTCTGGGCCTTATAAATATTTGAGATGTTACTCAAGCTCATAAATCACCTACCTGCGCGTGTTGCTTTTCACCCTTTGTGTGCATGTTTCATTTTTCGTTTATTTTATAAATTTATCGATACCATGTGAATCGTAAAAGGTTCAAAATTACAAGTCAAAGTAATTAATCATAATGAAAAGAGGTTATTCTAACCTTTTTGAATATCTACAGAATGTCTACATAAATAGTATGAACAACTTGCATATGTGCGATAAGGTAAGGCAGAATAAACGCTAATTGTTTAATTATTTTACGCGCCTTATTTACCTATTTACTTATTTCACGTGCCATATATTTTATTATAATTTTGTTATTGTTGAGAAAGACTCCAGCGTGGTGGTAAATATCTTTACATCTCACTGCAAAATTACGAGTTTGGATCTCATAAAGCATATTGCTATGAGGTACCAAACCAAATAAGACACATCTTCTTTGATAAGAATAAAAGAACTTTGTTGTAAAGAAGTCGTGAGGGTGAAATACCAAACATGTCTGGTCTTGAAACAGTTTTGAGGATTTTTTTCCAAAAATATTCGATTAAAACGTTTTACTAGAACAGCAAACACATTTTTGTTCTTTTTTAGTACGATCAACTTAAATTTTATTTCTTGATAATACTTCGTCAAACATAAACAAACTTTGAGTAAATTTTGTTGTTCCGTTACAAAGGAATACATGATGTACATACAATACATTTGAACATCGTTGTTTTTTAGTTATGGAATGTCCATGATGCACACGGAGAATTAAATTTTACTTCCTCAAAACATTTCACGAAAAAAAAAAAAATTTTGTATGAAAGCTGTTGTATTGATGCTACGTAATTTATTATGTTTATTTTTGCATGTTTTGAACGTCTTGAGTTGGTTTCCTAATTGCCCTTTTTTGCTTGGTTGAAACTGTGACTTGTTTGTCGTTTTAAATAAATTTTTGAAGGTGAATGAGAGTGACGCACACGTTACTTTGAAGCTACTCACTTTTGAGTCGAAAATCAGTCAGTCTGACCAAAAGGACAAAAATAGTAATATTTGTTTGATATTTTAGTACTCACTTTTGAGTAGCCATACTTTTGAGTGTTTTGAGCCAAACTCACTCAACTTTGGGTTGTTTGTAAATAGCGTGGGTTGTTTGTAAATATGTCGATAGGTTGCACTCAATATGTGCTTTAAACATGTTTTCAACATCCTCATGCAACAGAGAAATTATTCAGAATGTGGATCCAACACAGTGACGCTTAAAAATATGTATACACATTTTGAAATCAAACAAAAGAAATACTACTTCCCAAGCAAGAGACAACAACATATGAACATCTACTTTTGATCTTGATAACTGGCCTTGGAGTTAAAGAGCTCAGATTAAGAGGTAAAATACCTAAGCAAAATACCTATGAATTGCAGGCAAAATATCTCTCGAATAGCAAAACTTTTTATTTAGTATACCTGGGAATCCCGAACCGGAGAGAACAGCATATGAATAACTAATTTTGATCTTGGTATAAAAGAGCTCAGTTTTAGAGGTAAAATACCTAAGATTTGCTAGCAAAATATCTCTTGAATAACAAAACTTGGTACTTTGGATACTTGGGAATACCTGAGAGGTACTATTTTGGTATTCTCTTACCTCTATTTGGTATTCACATAACATTAAGGGATCAATTTTATGGTATTATCCTTAGCTATTTTACCTCTTAATATGAGCTCCTAAATACCAAGGTCAGTTATCAAGTTATTCGGTCTTGCTCGGGATACCTAAGAGGTACTATTTTGGTATTGTCTTACCTCAATTTGGTATTCGCATAACATTGTAGGAACAATTTCGTGGTATTATCCTCAGGTATTTTACGTCCTTATCTGAGCTCTGAAATACCAAGTCCAGTTATCAAGTTATTCATTACCGCTCGGCTTTAGTATAAGATTTTGGCCCTACACACTGATTCAAATAGAAGTCAAATTGGACACAGGGGTTGTTTGTATTGTTTGTTCAAATAATACACAAAGCAACAATAGGTAGAAGGTTATTCGGTTTTGTCATAAATTGTTGCGCTTAATTTGCGAGGGAGTCTTTTGAGATGTAGCTACGCACAACATAATAAAAAATAACTTTGACACTATACTATGTTCAGAATCATTGATTTTTTTTTGTACTTATATTTTCCTTCATACTGAAATTTATTTTTTGAGAACTTGTTTGTTACGGTTAAGATAGGGGTGCGTGAGACGGTTGTTACATTCTGTTTCAAGGGTGTCAGGGGCTTGTAAAAACGTTGTTATTTGTGTTATGTAATATACATGAATAAACTCCAAGCTAAACCCAAGTTTAATAAAAACTTGCTCCATTGTAGAGCAGCTAACAAATACCACAGTGAACATATTTTTGTAGGAGTAGAAGAATTAAAGTTATGACCTTGAATTAGGGGTTCTTACTGGCAGTTTTGACAGTTTCCCATAGAACGACGTGTCCAAAATCTGCCGAAACATGAGCTTTGGACTACTTTACAGGTGACGTTTTTGAGACCCCATAATGAACGAGTAGAATAGGAGCTGCGCGTTGTTTAGCTAATCCAACGGCCACGTGAAAAGTTTGAAAATACCTCGTTAAAACCTGGATAAGATTAAATCTACCTAAATACTAGCCATTGCAATGGCAGGAACATTCTCTAGATTTCTTTCACAAGAGTCAATGTCGCAAACGTTAACAACTTCTTTTGCGTATTTCTCTAGAATGAAGTCTCGTTTAAGTTCACCACTACAATGATTGTTGATAAGAAAAGTTTGCCTTCTCAGTAAAATTGGGGATTACTGTGAAAAGGCTGGGAATTATTAAAAATTAACGTTGGTGCCGTGGGGCTTCTTGAACACACTCTTTCAAATTTGAATGACTTCCATCTCCAAAAGTATAAAACAGGCAGAAAGTAAGCTGAACTTGATATAATAATAAAATATAAACAACTATGAAAAACCTACAACTGAGTTCAAAAAGAACTAGGAAAGCATTGGACCAGTTCGAAATAAAAATGAATGTTTGGAAAATATAATTTTGAAATACAAAACTGTTCTCAAAGAATGTACTTAAACTGTTATTAAAACAGCTCGAATCAAAAATACACACTGCCCTTGGATGAGAATTGAGAGCCATTATTTGAAAAGGCATCGCAGACATCCAGATAACGTACACTTAGCGGAACTATTCAAAGATGTTTCAATAAAATAGATGCAGATTAAAAACAAGCCAAACATTATTTTGACTTCCTTCTAAACAACACGTTACATTCCAAATTGTGGAAGAATATGATAGCATTTTGGTTCAGAACTGGCTGCCAAAATAAATGTCAAAATGTAAAGTTTCCTCTATGTGTGGAATTTTAAGACGGGTTGGTAATTTTCTTCCTCGAAAAGCTATGCTTTTTTACAATTTCCACATATCCATTCTCATTTGAACTATTTAATCGTTTCATGGGGTAGAGTTAGTAGTTCGAAATTAAGAAATCTTCAAATCTTGAAGAATCGATACCTTAAGATTATTTTAAATGACCATTTTTATATCCTACAGCTCAAGTGTACACCGATTTCGCAAACAAAATTTTACAAATTCTTGAGTTATGTGAAGAGCAAACCTTGCTAATGGTTCATACTATTCTACATAACCCGCAACTTTTACATAACCTAGCTAAGGATGCGTCACTTAGGATTCACAATACCAGGCAAAATAACCATCTTTCGAGATTCCACGCGCATTTATAGGTCCCACAAAATATAATACTTCCTCTTTCAAAACAAAGATAAAACATTTCTTGCTGGAGCGAATAATTGTTAATTTGATACACTTGATATTGTTCTTTCCTTCTTTCCTTAGGTAAAGCAGAAGTCATATGCCAAAAATAAACCCAAAAGGAGCGGGAATAGTTTATCTCCCATGTACGGGATTTGGGAGTACAAGTAGACAGCTCGTTAGAACTATTAAAAAAAGCTATCGGTAGTATTTGAGCACGATCAAATGCACAGACTTTTGCCAGTCAAGGTGGTGCATTCGATCATGCCTTGACCTACCCCGCATGGGGATGCTTGGCAAAAGTCTGTGTTTTCTGTTTCGGAATACTACCTCACAATGCCCTCCGCTCAATTTCAAAACTACTTCTATTCAATTTTCACAGCCTGCCGTGAGCTAACGGAACTATCAATACTTTCTCTTCACAACTTTGTTCTAGCAAAAAAAAAAATGCTGTGTACTCCTAGAGCCTCATGGTGATGAGAAATTATTTCCTTCTCAAAACAACATCATGTTAATTTGATGTTTTTATATTTTTATTGTTTTCTCATAAGGTTTTCTTTTTTTTTGTTCTTGACCGGCATTAAATGTAACAAAAATATTTTTTCAGTCAAATTTCTTATATGTATACATAGTTTGTAATTGTTGAATATAATTATGTTGCGCTTCTTTAGTAGGGATGAACCCACTAGAAACACACACGTTGTTTTGTTTTGCTGCTAAGTCCCTTTGATAATTTAAATTTGAAAATTAGTACCGTCATTTACAAGCCTATCGCATGCTTTCTTCATGGTAAATTGCTTCATTACACATATAAAGTATTTGCAAAGTTAATAATTATGTATCATTTTGTAATAAACATGCTGTACGAATGCATAGGACATAACATTTGTCTTATGGATGTTTTACTAAACCTTTGGTATGACCTAAAAATGTTCTAAAAAGTCACATGTATTGCGCTTTTTCAGTTAGATGCGTGTTTGTAATCAAGTTACTTCCAGAGCAGGAGAAAACAGCATGTGAATACCTAATTTTGATCTTGATAACTGGCTTTGGTATTATAGAGCTCAGATTAGGAAGTAAAATACCTATGCAAAATATCTAAGAATTGCAAGCAAAATATCTCTCGAATAACAAAACTTGTTACTTCGGATACCTGGGAATAACTTAGAGGTACTATTTTGGTATTGTCTTACCTCAATTTGGTATTCGCACAACATTGTGGGAACAGTTTTATGGTATTATACTCAGGTATGTTACCCCGAGCAGGACCGAATAACTCGATAACTGGCCTTGGTATAAAACAGCTCAGATTAAGAGGTAAAATACCTGAGGATAATACCATAAAATTGTTCCCACAATGTTATGCAAATACCAAATTGAGGTATGACAATACCAAAATAGTACCTCTCAGGTATTCCCAGGTATCCAAAAAATAGCAAGTTTTGGTATTCAAGAGATATTTTGTTTGCAATTCTTAGGTATTTTGTTTAGGTGATTTTACTCTTAATCTGAGACTCATTCATACCAAGGTTGGTTATCAAGATCAAAATTAGGTATTCACATGCTATTTTCTTCTGCTCGGGACCTCTTAATCTGAGCTCCTTAATACCAAGGCCAGTTATCAAGCTATTCGGTCCTGCTCGGGTTACCTTACCAATCAGACCAAGACCGCAGAAGTTGTTTCCATTGTAATCGGTCCATGGCTGTACCTTGCCAGCCTCGCTGTCTGCGGAGGGTTCGCAGGTCGCCTTCTACTTGATCGATACACCTTGCTCGTTGTGCGCCTTTTCTTCTTGTACCCGAGCAGACGAAAATGGCTCAATGATACCTAAATCAGGGATGTAATACTGAATACTTTGATACCTCAGTAAAGTATCGATGAGCTCAGATTAAGAGGTAAAATACCAAAAATAATACTTCAACTATGTTCTACGAATACCAAGTCAATAATGGCATTAGGTATTACAATACCTCAACAATGATTAGTTTTTATCATAGCTTGAATAACAAAACCTGCTATTTCAGAGGTATTCAATACCAAGCGAGTAACACGTTTAAGTATTTGTAAAAAAAAGTTATATCCCGATTAATATTTTGCCCCCAAATTCTCATTTTCAATCAAACCGCATTGTTAAAACAAAAATTGTTTTTATTCGTTTTCTTAAAATAACGGTCCGGAAAAAAATATGAGTGATTAGTCTGATTAAGGTGTGATTTTTTCCTCAAAACTAATTTTGATGCTTATTTCAATATTGTATATCAACTAATTTTAATATTGTAAATCAAATTTAAAAAAAACACGTTTGGGTTGAAAATAAAATGCACTTCGGTACAAAAACTTAAAACAGATTGAAAAATCAACTTTTGCCTTGTTAAAAATAATATCATTTCCATTGGCCACGCCACAATCTACTGATGTGAGTAGTAGACGGTTTCAGAAGGTGCATTTCATAGACGGGTTGTTCGACAGCACACGGTTAATGTGTTGAACTGTCTTGTTAGACAGTTCAGCTGCCACTCCATAGTCATCTTCAAGTATCTCTCGTCGCTGTAATAGACTTGCTGCGAAAAGAAAATCTTGTAATGCATTGCTCAACTTAAGATCAATTTAGTCATACCTTGATGAAATTGACCTTGTTCGGATCTAGCTTATCCGATGGATTCGCTGCTTTTGTTGCTGAGGATGCATCCGTTAAATTTACAGTGTTATCAAGCGACTTTTTACCACCGCTTGGATTATTCGAAGTTCGTCCTGTAACAGTGACTCGACCAACTCCATTCGGCCAAAGATACATCATCAACTCCTTGACGAATAAATAATCGCTGTCTTTTGCAATTTTTGATGCCTTGAGTAGCCATTCCGGTGATGGATAACCGGGTTTATTAGTACCGGTGGAGAACAATGTCCTCTTGTTGGAATCTTGAACTATTTTACACTGTAGTTTCCAATTTTGACTGTCTAATTTAGAGTTTTTATCCTTCAACATGGTATTTTCGGTTATCAGTTCCGCAATTCGTTTTTGCAAAGTCTCGATCTGTGCATCGCGTTGCCCAAGCGAATCTTGAGGTGTATCAACACATTCCGCATGCAATTCATCGGTTGTTTGCAGCTTTTGAAGTGGGTCTCTGAGGTTGACATCATTCGAGGTTTCGTCAGTCAGCTGTCTTATTTCCAACGAATCGATTGCATCATTGTCCACAATTTGGGCCTCTATTGCAATAAGATTCTCATGGTTAACAATCATATCTTTGTAGAGAGGTTCACGTTGACTCAAATCCATTGGCTGAAATTAATGCATAATTGGTTCTGAAGCACACATCTACGCACATGCTAACATACATCCTTACCTGTATTGGCATTTCTTCCACCATCCGTTGTTTTTTGTTCGAGGGTCCCGGCTGCGGTTCAGTCTTCTGTATAAAAGGATAGAAAATATTGAGGTTATGTATGTGAATCTAAAAGGTACAAGAGTAAGTAGTTCTGCCAATTAACTTCACCGAAATACTTACTTCCTCCAAAATGCCATGTTTATTGCATTTGCTTTCTTTGATTCACGTTTACGCTGTACTTTTTGACGAGTTTTTGCCATTTTTGCAAGGTTCAGACAGCAAGAAACGCGAACACTTTGTCGTATGTTTAGCAGAAAACGTTTTTTCTTTTGTTGAACCGTTCATTTGACAAAAGGATATAGTTCCCTTCTCAAAATGAAAGTGGTCTTGTTTAAGTTCACGACGAACATTTAAAAAGGTAGAAGAAAGATTTTTTTTCGATCGAGTCCGATTATCTGTACAGGTTTAATTGAATTAAGTTTACAGAGCCAAGTTTTCTTTTTCAATATATATCAGTGATCTTTACATTAAAATAACAGGATAAGGCCGGTTACTCCTCGCGGCCGTCTCAAAATTAGTCGGAATAAAAAAATTATGGATGGAAAGAAGGAAGGGTAGCTAAAAGTATGATCTACAAAACTCGCGTATTTATAATTTTAAATTGCCTACTCCATTGCCATGTTCATTTTTTTATTCGGTCATTTTCAAAGAAGAAATAAAATACACAAACACTGAAATCAACAAACTAAAACTTAACATACAGGTTAAACAAACTACAATCAAAGACTGATGTAAGTAAAAATACACATACATAAATTTCATTAACTTCAGATCAAAACTTGCCAAAATATTTGACAATAGGGTGTGTGTCCCTTGACTCCACAGAGAACAGACATCCATGCTGGAGTGCCCTTCGTGTGTAAATTTCTGTAACGATAATTTAAAATTACAGGACGTTTCCGTTAGTTTTGGAATCGTATTTTGATGGCGCCACTTGTCTGCCTCGAGATTTGATAGTCTGTCTTTTTTAGTTTGGTGAAACCTAGACTAGGCGGCGTTGTTTTTCCAACTGTTTGCTTTCAAACATTTACACAGTAAATTGGAAAAAAAAGTTCGAGCCTGGATGTCTGTTCTCTGTGGCTCAGCCTAATATGCATTGATCGATTACATGTTTAATTCTAACTCATAAAGAATTTGAGCTGGAAGCGATATTTAACTTATTATAAGCTTGTTTAGATAAGTTTAACAAGCCATTTGGTAGCATGTATCACGAAAAGTGACATAACTCATTTTATAAAGTCAGAAACTTTCGAGGGATATGGATATAATATCGCTCTATATGTACCAAATTGGGCTTATTTGCGAATGCAACTTCGTACCACTCAATACATTTATTATTAAACGCAGGCTTGCAACGGAATTTTTCTTCTGATTTTCTGATTTAAAGCAATGCCAGCTGTGTTCGCTTTACCTTACACCAAATTTTACAAAACAATATAAAATGAATTTGCTTTAAAACACCTGAGTGATTTTCACACATGATTAATAGGCAAACTAAAATGAAAACAATATAATTCCCTCTACACAGATTTTGTTTCTTTGGTTTGTGTTTTATGAGCCATTTAAAAAATATTCAACTGAAACTCAGACATATCTATTGAAAATGTTATCAGTAACAACGTTTTTACAGTGTTATGAATACAACAGACTGTAGTTAGGAACATTGAAAAAATATGTCCCTTACGTTGGGCATACGGTTTTCTGATTCAATCATTGTCATTTTGTTTATGTGAATAGTTAGTTTATAACGTGTGACTGTGAAATACTTGATTTGTCGGTTCAATTTAGCCAAATTTAGAGCATTCGAAGATCCTGAAGACAATCTGATCAGCTTAACTAGTGAAGTCATGGTGTCTAAAAAGTCAAGAAAATCGTCAGTTACACGGAAGTGAACAATTATAAAACTATCTCAAATGCTCTGAAATAAATTGGTTATCCTGGCATCAACAAGATTTTGTTGATTATCACTGAATTAATGACATATATGATATATAGGCCGAATGAAGTAGCTATGTTAACATTACATCCCCTTACCCTATATATATAAATTTGGCCTATATAAGTTGTTTGTATAGAATAAATTTATTTTTTTATGAATTTGTGTTTAGAAAAATTCCACGAAAAAAATATCCGTGTATATTAAGTTTAAAAAAAGGGCTGCAACTTGTTCAGTTATAACAGTTTTTCCATACCACCGTTCACCGTATTCGACCTACCCTAACTAACCAATTTTTATGACAGCATGCATCCACCATCTTCAAAAACTACTCTTCAGTCAATTTGTCAAGTCAGGTTTTCAATTGTGGAAAATACTCTAGTCTATTCAGCCAAGCGCATGTGCAAAGTTTCATTTAAATAAAAAAAATAATCCATGAACCAGTGAAAATGATTATGCCTGATTTTTCATTAGGGCGAATCGAACATTGAGAGATTCTCTCTGGTCTCGTTCTCTTTCATTTATCACACTTTCGAGGGGATTTTTTAGTACAGATCGAAACACAACAGTGCTGGCTAGCATACTCTACAAATGAATGAAAGGAACAGTAATCAAACAGAGTTTCTCAATGTTAGATTCGCCTTAATAAAAAAAACCCTGAGAATTTCACCCTTAATTTATAAGAATTGTCTACTTTTCATAATTCTGAATCTTAAATATTTTAATTCATCTTTATTATTAATAAATTAGCGCTAGAAGATCAGAATACGCATTTATTGATATTAATCATCATCGCAAATTGGACTCTGTAAAATGTTCATCTTAAAAACAACATATGCTTATTGAAAAACTATGTTCCTCTTTTTCATCCGACACATATGTGCATACACTTGACTGTTATTTTTGCACATTCCCTTTTGATATTTCATTCCTTTCTCTATCTAGCACATGATGTTGAACGCATTCATTGTTTACCCTTTAAAATGATCCCCTCTTGCTTACACTGCTTCGTTTCAAAAGGTGCGTTTGTGTGCGCTACTAAAATGTGAAAAAGCTCAATCGACAAACAGTTTTGTTTTTGTCAAACAGCTGTGAAACCGTGTATCTCATCACAAAGATAATTCCTAATTGCTAGAAGCTTACTTTCGAACGTCGTTGTTTTGATTAGTTTGGATTTTTTTTCTTTCAAATAAATTGAAGTGTTCAACCCACAAGCGAAGAATGCCTCCACGACGCAGACGAAACTATTTTCTATCCCCTTTCTACGATGGAAAAAAATACGAAAAAAAGGTAAATTAATAAAATTTTGAGAACATATTTGCAAAAAAACAAGTTATATATGTACATAATGTATACTGTAGGTGAAAATCATCCCACGTCATCCGTTAGCAGATGTAACGAATAGAGCTGATGAACACGAAGTTGACCAAAATGACAATTCAAGTTCCTGTATTAATACGCAAGATGAATGTAATAATTCCCTGCACCAAAACCACTTTCAATCGGATCAACGGAACTCAGAAATTCTGGACAATTGTATGGGAAGTGTAGTAGCCAGCAGCCAAACTCCACAGGACATATCATCCAGCATAATAGTTGCATCTGACTCTGATAACCAGAGCCACTCAAATATTCGCTTTTCAGAAAATGAACATGTTGACCAAGGTTTTCCAATGCAACATAACGTAGATGATGATGAATCTTCTAATTGGGACATATTCTACAAGGTTAAATTCGTTCAAAACTTCAGTACTTATTTCTTTCCAGATCGTAAATTATTTGTATTGTGAAGAACTACATCCTTGCTTGTCTTCTTTTATATTTGTAGATATTCAATGGACAGAAAACAGATGAGAAGTTTCAAACACATTCTAAAATACTTACAATCGAAATTCAATACATGATATTAAATTATTATATTCGCCATAACCTTACTCAAGGAGCATTAGAAGATTTATTGCGAATGATGAATACAATATCCGGAGCCAAATATTTCCCAGAGACATTTAATGGATTTTCTTCATTATTCAATACAAACTCATCTTCTACCCAAAAGATTTATTTTTGTACAAACTGTCAGTACGATTATGGTGCAACTCAACCAGAACATGTAACACCGTGTCATATTTGTGGATGTATTGGAAATGATTTTTTTCTGATTGTTCCTATTGAACCCCAATTAAGAGAAACATTTATGAAATATCAACATGATATAGAAAAATACGCTCAAGTCATTAAACGTGATGAAATCGCTGATATAAACCGTGGAAGAAATGCTTGTAAGTATTTGCAAACCGATTCAACTAAGCATCTTACATTGAGCATCAATACCGATGGAGCTGCAGCCTTCAAATCCACGACAAAAAAGCCTCTCTATCCCATATTTTGTGTACTTAATAATTTGCCTCCAGCAATCCGTTTCCAGAAGTCTAATCTTATGGTAGCAGGTCTATGGTTGTCGAATGGAGAACCGAATCCAAATTTACTGTTTAAATATTTTTGTCTAGAGCTACGAAAATTGCAAGAAGGAATGACAATAGGAGGTGACCTATACAAAGTTATTCTATTGCAAAATTGTTTGGATTCTGTCGCTCGCTGTAAAGTGCAATGTAACAAGCAGTTTAATGGGGAGTACGGCTGTACATTGTGTTTACACCCAGGAGAAACTAGAAGTACTCGAAGTGGACGATGTTATCCTTGCAGAAACGTGGAAATGCGTAATGACATAACAACTCGTAATATGATGGATGAATTCAATCACACAGGACGTGAGTTATACGTCATTAATGGGATATCTGTGTTTACATTCCTGAAAACATTTGATGTGATTGCGGGATATCCAGTTGATTATATGCATGCAGTGAACTTGGGAGTAATCAAACAGATGTTAGGATTGTTCACCGGAACAGAGAATCATAAGAAAGACTATTATATTGGACGTCAACTGCAAGCTATGAACGAACGAATCAGAAGTTTCCGCCCGCCCAGCTTTTTTTCCAGAAATCCAAGGTCTTTGGATGAACAAAAGCAATATAAGGCTAATGAGTGGGAAACTTTTCTGCTTTATTACATTTACCCATGCTTATATGGATTTTTGAAGGAACCATTTTTGGGCCATATTATGGAACTCTCATCGGTCATCTTTCTTTTGCTTGATCCATGTTTAAAACCTTCCACAATAAATACCTGCGAGCAACGCATAGAGGACTTTGTCAACAAATTCGAAATTTACTATGGAAGAGACAATATGACATACAACATTCATTTGTTGACTCATCTGGCATTCACGGTTCTGTAACACAGGAGCACTATACAACAGTTCACTTTATCCATACGAATCAGGTAGTTATGTTCAACACTGGGAGCTCTTTAATTACTAAACGTTATGGAAACAGCATCAACTCAATAGAATAAAAAACAATTTCCAACGGATTTAAGTGATGATTTATAAAGATAAGTGAAACTGAAAATGTCTGGGTATTGTTATTAATTCTATTGAGATATGACTTAATATTTATATAACTGCATTATTCATAGATTCATAAAATTAAATCTCTTTTAGGCAACGGCATGTTACTGAAATTTAGAAGTGGGAACAACAAACCAATCATACAAATTGAGCGTAAATATCGTCTAAATAGGCTTGTTCACATGACTGATGAACCAGAGAACTCCATCGTTCATTCATGGATCCGAACATTATGGACCAAATCTCACCCTGTTGTTAAATACAATGGGCGGCTTTCGTTTTCTACGGATCTCAATGTAACATATGAAAATGGAATAGTTGACGCAGAATTCAGCATTCTTGACAAAATTCATTTCAACGGACTCAATTTCTGTACGACATCAACATGCCAAAATTATAAATACGATGATTCTTGGGTATATAAAAATGGGATATTTTATAGTATTGAAAACATTTTAAGTGATAAACAAAATAACCCATACTTCGTAGGAAAAGAGCTCGTCGTTGAGTTTTTATTTGATAATTTATGCAAATATTATGAAAGGGATGTATTCAGAATAGTAAAAATTGACAACTCAGTTGAACAATGTATAAGCATGGTAATCAAACATGAAAATGAAACTTTCAAGTTTATTGCAAGATGTAAAGTGATAACGCAGGTTGACTAAAATAAACAGGAACAGAAATGCAGTCTCTGTATAACTTTGTCCATATTATTGCCGAGAAAAACTAAAGCAACATAGCTCAAATAAATTCAAACAAATGTGATGAATGGTATTTTTATGCTTTTCGATATTTGAACAAACGTTACTTTAAAGTATCAAAATTCCTGAGTAATACCTACATGAGGTAATATACCTCACTGATGTTTTCAGTAGTTATTGCAAGGAAATTCTAAATAACTAATTGATACCAAATTACAGGATGATAACTCAACGTGGTATGCTTATTTTATTAGTCAGCTATTCCCTCCTGCTCGGGTACCCGTCGGTTTGTTTTTGACAACCATTTTAACAGGGCTGTCGTCCGACATTCTGATCACATGCCTAGCCCATCGTAGTCGACCGATTTTTGCGATGTGTACGATGGGAGGTTCTCCCAGCAACTGGTGCAATTCGTGGTTCATTCGCCTCCTCCACGTCCCGTCTTCCATCTGCACTCCACCGTATATGGTACGCAGCACCTTCCGTTCAAAGACTCCAAGTGCGCGTTGGTCCTCCACTAGCAATGTCCATGTTTCGTGGCCGTAGAGAACTACCGGTCTAATTAATGTCTTGTAGATAGTCAACTTTGTGGTTCGGCGAACTTTGTTCGATCTTAGTGTCCTTTGGAGTCCAAAGTAGGCACGATTGCCAGCCATAATGCGCCTTTGTATTTCTCTGCTGGTGTCGTTATCGACGGTCACCAATGAGCCCAGGTACACGAATTTGTCTACTACCTTGATTTCATCACCGTCGATCTGAACTCGTGCTAGGACGCTAACATTTTCTTCTTCTGGTCTGGTCTGGTAGAATGTATCACGAAAAGTTACACAACTCGTTTTATAAAGTCAGAAACTTTCGAGGGATATGGATGTTATGTCGGTTTATGGGTACCAAATTGGGTCTAATCATGGATGCAAGTTCGTCCCATTCAATTGGTTTTTTATAAAATACAATCTTCCTACGAATTTCTTCGTGATTTTTTTATTCAAGGCGTTCCCAGCTGTATTCGCTCTACTCAACAAACAATTTCACAAATCAAACTATACTTAAACTGCTACGAAACACTTAAGTGATTTTTACATATGATTTAGCGGTCATTCGACAATCAAAACATTTTAATTCACTCTAAACAGATTTTGTTTCTTTAATCTGTGTTAAAATGAGCCATATAAACAACATTCAACCGGAACTCAGACATTTGTATTGTAAATGTTACCAATAACAACCTTTTTATTACGCTTTTCATACAACAGGCCATAGTTGGGAACATAGAAAAAAATATGTCCCTAACATTGGGTCCACCGTTTGCTTGTTAAATCATTGTTACTCAATGTGACCTGTTAGTTCTTAACATGTGACTATATTCTGTATATCTTTTCTGCATAATTCGGTTTATAGGTTCAATTTCGGCAAATTTCGATCATTCGAAGATCGTATAGGTAATTTGTTCAGCTTAACCAGTAAAGTCATGGTGTCTGAAAAGTCAAGGAAATCGAAAACTACGCGGAAGTGAACAACTATAAATTGATTAATTATGCCTCAATTGCTTTGAAATAAATCTTTCATGCTGATAGCAACATGATTTTGTTGATTATCGAAGAAATAATGACCTATTTGGTACATAGGCCGAATCAAGGAGCTAGGCTAACATTACATCCCGTTACCCTATTTTACCATTAACAACCTTTTTACTACGTTATTGATACAACATGCCATAATTGGGAACATACAAAAAAAAATATGTCCCCAACATTGGGTTTACGATTTTCTTGTTAAATCATTGTTATTTTAGCAATGTGAACAGTAAGTTTGTAACGTGTACCTACTTTCTGCATATTCAAACTTCATTACTTGCATTATCGATTCAATTAAGCCAAATTTAGATCACTTTTAGATCGTGTAGATCATCTGTTCAGCTTAACCAGTGAAATCATGATGCTCCAAAAGATCAAGAAATCTAAAATTACGCGGAAGTGAACAACTGTAAGTTGATGAATATTGTCTTAATTGCTTTGGATTACATCGGTCATGCTAATAGCAATATGATTTTGTTGATTATTGCTAAATTAATGACACATTTGGTACATAGGCCGAATGAAGGAGCTAGGCTAACATTACATCCCCTTACCCTATATATTGAATTTTGTCTTTGATTTGAAAACAAATTAAAGAAAAATAATCAATATTGAAACATAAAGTTTGTCCCTTGTGTTAAATTAGTTCTCCAACCAATATGGTTGACCATTGAGTATCATGCAACTAGTTAACTCTTGTGCAAAGAACTCTAGATGTACTTTGGTGTGCTGTTGAAGTCATTTGAAGACATAAATATGTGTTGCCCCAAAAATAAGACCCTTCCCTGTTTAACCAAATCCCTAAAGAACACCCTGAGTGGCAACAACCCTCACTGTCTACTAACTCATCAACGGCCAGACCGGCAGTGATTGTGCTTTCACATGAGCAACCATAGTCATCTGCAGAAGGCTTTGCGCCATACACTGGTTGCCGCTGCACGTTCTGGCGTTATCTCGTAAAATTTCACCAGAGGTGTTACGGAGCTGTTTCCAGCTAAAGCGGTGAAAATTTTATGCGTAAAGTTTTTCTGCGAATGCATCGTCACCGTATCGCCGTAAAGGGCACAAGGTGCAGCCGTTTGCTCCTCATTGTGGGCTGTAATTTATGGAGTAGGAAGTAAATTTTAAGACTATCTGGGTGCATTCATTTTCGTGTGAAGGGGATGGTGGCGCAAAAGTCTACGCGAGCCGTTTCCACCTGACTGACTGGATGGTAATGGTCTGTGTTTTATGATCTGTTGCCAGTCGCGGAAAAATGGTAGGTGCCTTGTAAAAAAAAAGTAATTTTGAGGGGTACGAAAAGTGCTGATGATGGCTGCGAGGAAGGATTTGGCGGTCGTAAAATTTGTACTTATCTCGGTGCGATTTTTACCTACTGCCTAACGAAGCATGAAGACTGATTTTGTGGCTCGTGAGTAATCGTGTACGTCGCTCACACTAAGGGTCATTGAAATATGTGTCTGGTTAGAATCGCCAAAAGCTCTATTTTGTAGTATTATTAGGATAATAGATAACCGATAGTAATGGATAAAATGCTTGAAACATATGAAAAAAAGCATAGAGCATCTCGATAAAACTTAATCATAAGACTTGGTACTGTAAGTTTACATTTGAAACATTGGTCACATATAGCTTAGGTGGTAAATCAACGGTACTACTAAGTATCGGGTTCGTTATTCAGTCCAGTCGAAAAGGTCTTTTGGCTTGCCACACAATTTTTAAACTGATGCATTGCGAACAGCTCTAATCTTAGAACTGTATCTTAATTCAGATTCTCTATGATCATCGGTTCTTTTAGATTTATTTAGGCTTCCAGAAAATTTTGGTTACAACTGTAGGTCTTATGTTCTGACCTAAAAAATAGTTTGTATGACCTAGAACATATCATATTATTTTTTAATGTCTGTTGACCTCAAGGAAAATTAATTGAACATGTTTGAATATTTATTATAACTTTGTATTGCCTAAAAAAACTGTAACAACTGTAAATCTTGATTTCTGAACATTAGTTCAGTTATCGCTCAGCTTTTGAGACGTGCAGACGTTTTTTTTTTTTTGATTGCGCTTATCACAAGTGAAGCATTTACCGTTGGAAAAGTTTTATTTCTTGCCACACTGTGCCGCGTCGCGTGCTAACGTATCCCGCGATGAGGCGAGAAAATACTTTTAAAATAGACTATTCTCAGTTTGCCGTGAAACCATCGGTAGAAAAACTCTACAATTTCTGTTGCTCGGTTCTCGGTTTGAAACGGGAAGACATTAAAAGACTCCAGTGCCACCGAGGTGGAGCATGTGCGTTCATCAAAGTCAGTGACTTGGCGCTCGCCCAAACTGTCGTTGATGAACATGACGGGAAGCATGAAGTGGAGTGTCAGGGGAAAAAACACAAGCTTCGGATCACGTTGGAGGATGGTAGTGTCGAAGTGCGTGTCCACGACCTCCCCGAAGATGTGTCGGAAGAAAGGATCGTCGGATTCCTGAGTGCGTTTGGTGAAGTTATATCGATCTGCGAAGTTTCGTGGTCCGAAAGCAACGAAGCCGAAGGCATACCGCTCGGCATATGGTCTGCCCGTATGTTATTGAAGCGGAACATCGACTCGTGGGTCACCATCGACGGAGAGCAAGCGTTCGTTGTTTACAAGGGACAGCTACAATCCTGCCGCCACTGCAAGGAACAAACACACACTGGCATATCATGTGTCCAGAACAAAAAACTCATGTACCAGAAAAGCTACGCCAATGTGACGAAGCAAGCTGGACAAGCGAATAGGTCAACCACCGGTCAACAACCCAAAAAAGCAGCTGGTGCGAGACCTACAAACACGAGCCCGGTCGGTCCGAAGGTCACCGCTGCACCACCGTTATTGTCGGACGCCTTCCCAGAACTGCCGAGTGCCGCGAGTCTGGCCTCAAAAACGAATGTAAGCAAGCAGCCCGTACCGACTGATGCACCCTCGTGCCCGCAAATAAAACGAACGCAGAATTCGTCATCATCGTTTCTAACACCACCGCAAGCTGTCGTAGCCTTGGACGATATTTTCAAAAAGCCAGCGCTGCGATCGCAGAGCAAGAGCGGCACCGGTAACGAAACCGATGACTCAACTACTTCAACGAGCAGTAGACGAAACCGAAGCCGACCGGTTGGTAAAAAACCCCGCCGGGACGACATCGATGATGAGAGAGAGGAGGAAATGCAATTATAAATGGCTCTCACGTCGTATAACATTTCGTCCATCAAGATCTGCACAGTCACGAACCCCACGACACTAAACGCTCTCCGGACCTTCATCAACAGCCAAAGCCTCGACATCGTGTGTCTACAGGAAGTTGAAAACGAACAGCTCTCCTTGCCTGGCTTCGTCGTTTATTTCAATGTAGACCACACGAGGAGAGGAACAGCTATTGCTCTGAAGGAGCACATCCAAGTCACTCACGTCGAGAGAAGCTTGGACAGCCGACTACTTGCGCTGCGAGTGCAAGACACGACGATCTGCAATATCTACGCTCCCTCCGCGTCTTCGCAACGCGCCGCTCGAGAGCATTTCTTTAATGACACGCTTCCCTACTATCTCCGTCACCGCACCACGCACACTATCCTCGCTGGCGATTTCAATTGCGTACTTCGAACACGTGACTCAAGCAGCCCGAACACGAGTCCCGCCCTCAAAGCAGCCATTCAACAACTGCAGCTCCACGATGTATGGGAGAAACTGTGTCCACGTGATGATGGTTTTACATACGTCTGTCGGAATGCTCAATCGCGCCTTGACCGAATCTACGTCAGCAGCGGCCTCCGTGACCACCTGCGAGCAGCACATACCCACGTCTGCTCTTTCACCGACCATAAAGCGCTGACTCTCCGACTTTGCCTCCCCCATCTTGGTCAAGAGCACGGCCGTGGCTTCTGGTCTCTCCGACCGTACCTACTAACTGATGAGAACGTTGCGGAATTCCAATACCAGTGGCAATATTGGACCCGGCAACGTAGAAACTATGGCTCATGGATGGACTGGTGGCTCTTGTTTGCTAAGCCCAAGATCAAACGGTTTTTCAAGTGGAAATCTCTAGACATCTTCGATGAATTTCACAGCGAGCATCAGCGTCTCTACGGTAAGCTACGGCTTGCTTACGACGGGTATTACCAGCTCCCAGAAATGCTGACCACCATCAACCGGCTGAAAGGCGAAATGCTTGCGCATCAACGGAGGTTTTCTCACACGTTCATGCGGATCAATGAAACGCACGTGGCGGGAGAACCAATCTCAATATTCCAGCTAGGGGAGAGGTGAAGGAAGAAAACCATCATCACGCAGCTGCAGACGGAGCAAGACGAGACCATAACAGCATCACGAGCGATAGAAGACCACATGGTGGAATATTTCTCGACTCTCTACACGGAGGAGCCAACAGAAGAGAACGAGAATGGATTTTTTTGCGAGAGTGTTGTACCACTCAACGATCCATCGAATGAAGCCTGTACGAGCGACATCACGACGGCAGAAATCTGGTCTGCAATATCAGCGAGCGCACCCCGTAAGTCCCCTGGCTACGATGGTATTCCGAGAGAATTCTACCACCGCATGTTCGACGTCATCCACCGTGAGTTGAACCTGTTGCTGAATGAGGCACTTAGAGACAATCTTCCCGCAGCGTTTGTGGAAGGAATCATCGTGTTGGTCAAGAAGAGAGGTGGCGATCATACCGCGCGATCATACCGGCCGATTTCACTGCTCAACAGCGACTACAAGCTCTTCTCCCGCATACTCAAAACCAGACTGGAGCGAGTGATGCGAGAACACCACGTCTTAAGTGACGGGCAGAAATGCTCGAACTCAGAGCGAAATATTTTTCAAGCCACTCTCGCTCTGAAAGATCGTATAGCGAATCTTCGCCACCAACGTCGCGCCGGGAAATTAATCAGCTTCGATCTCGATCATGCGTTTGATCGGGTCCGGCACTCTTTTCTCTTCGCGACCATGCGCTCGCTCGGCTTCAACCAGGATCTCATGCTCTACTCTCGCGCATTGCCAGCCGGTCCACTTCTCGGCTGCTGATCAATGGGCATCTCTCTCGGCCGATCGAAATCCAACGGTCTGTGAGGCCTTACCCGTTGTCCATGCACCTCTTCGTGCTGTACCTACATCCACTAGTGTGCAGGCTCGAACGTGTGTGCGGTAACGATCTGCTGGTGGCATATGCGGATGACATCAGTGTAATCATCACATCGACGAGACAAATCGAAGAGATGAATGGGCTGTTTACTCGCTTTGGCAGAGCTGCTGGAGCGAAATTGAATGTGCGGAAAACCGTTGCCATCGACGTCGGGTTTTGCGAAGGTGGTACCATCAACTCCCAGTGGCTGCAAACAGCCAACACAGTCAATATTCTGGGTGTTGTATTCGCAAACTCGATACGCTTGATGACATCGTTAAACTGGAATGCGCTCGTGGGGAAGTTCTCGCAACAAATGTGGTTGCATTCTCTGCGCACGCTGACGCTACACCAAAAGACCATTATGCTCAACACGTTCGCCACATCCAGGATATGGTACCTCGCGTCCGTCCTCCCTCCTTTGGGAGTGCACACAGCGAAGATAACGTCAACGATGGGAACGTTTCTCTGGAGAGGAATAGTCGCCCGTGTCCCGATGATGCAGCTCACGCGCAGCAAGGAAAAAGGAGGCCTAAAGCTGCAACTACCAGCGCTAAAATGTAAGTCGCTCGCAATAAATCGACATCTGCATGAGATCGATTCCCTTCCCTTTTATAGATCCCTTCTTTTCCAAAATAATCCACGCCCAGCAATTCCAACAGACCTTCCAGACGTCAAATTAATCCTTTCAAATTTATCCCACATTCCCCTCCAAATCCAACATAACCCCTCCGCCGATCAAATCCACCAACACTTTGTCCAGCAAACAGAACTGCCGAAGGTGGAACGAAACAGTCCAGGAAACGACTGGCCACGAACGTGGCAAAACATCTCCGCGAAGCAACTTCCATCAACGCACCGGTCGAAACTCTACTTGATGGTTAATGGCAAAATCGACCGTAGAGAGCTACTTTTCGTGATGCGAAGAGTTCCAGACCCGTTTTGCACTCATTGTGGCAACCAAGCGACAGAATATCTTCTCCACAAATTTTGTGCTTGTGCTCGTGTCGCCCCGGCCTGGGAGGTTCTACAGCAGCGGATAACTGTCATCATGGATGGATGGAGACGTTTCTCTTTTGAAGAATTGGTGAGACCTACACTAGCAGGAATAGGCAGAAGACGGCGTGTAGAAGTGCTCAAACTTTTTTATAAATACATCTGTTTTGTTTGCGAATGTAACGATCGAATTGATGTAGATGAACTGAAATTTCACTTTGATATAGATTAGACAATTGTTAATATATGTACTGTGTTCTTAAAACTGACCAATAAAACCAACTTATTTCACAAAAAAAAAAAAAAAAAAAAAAACACCAGGACAGTAAGAATGATCTAGACCATCCCAAGTTTATCTTCTTATGTATTTTTACTTTTGAATTATTCACTTAATATGCTGAATACGTGACGTAACATTGTATAGCCCAAAAAACTACTGTTGTTACGTTGTAAGTTGTTTATCAATAGTTTGTATCTAGATAACATCAAAATGTGGAAAACAGTATGATAGTAGAAAATAAAATACCCCAACTTCACCAACGTGCGATTCAAAATGCACTCTCCTAACTGATGGATTAAATGTTTGCTCGAGAAAAGGCCTCTTCGAAAGCGCCGATGCAGAAACTATGCCGCTCAATCGCTGCGCAGCAGCGCGAGCAAATCGAACTCACACACACAGTCACCGCTGTGTCGGTTCGTAGAAGCGAAAAGGAAAAAAAAAACCATTCCACGTAAAACCGCCATTGTGGCAACGTGTGGCAGCTTCGCTGTAGAAAAAAAAAAAAGGTAACCGCGAGTGACGGAGTAATTAAAAACCGCGAAAAATCTATCGGTGAGTGGACAAGCCGTATGCCAGTGGTGTCGGTATTTCGGGGGTCGCCAGGCCAGACCTAGGAAGGAAGTAGCCTCCCAAAAGAAGTCGCCAGCGATAGCAATAGCAGAAACTGGTAAGACAAAGCACAGGGATCGACCAGGCACGTCGTGGGTTCGTGCCCCACGTTGGGCGCCAGTGTTGCGATTCCGGATAGCAGATAGAGCAATCTACTTCAAGCAAACACTACAAAATAACCGCACCAACGCAAATCAATCATTCAACCAACAGTTGTTTTATTCACCCCACTTTCCCTCATAATTTCCCATCTTCCTGATCCTTTTCCTTTCTCTACTCTCTCTCTCTCTCTCTCTCTCTCTCTCTCTCTCTCTCTCTCTCTCTCTCTCTCTCTCTCTCTCTCTCTATCTGGCAAATCTCATCTAATTTTTTCTCTCTATTCTTCACCCTTCTTCTCTAGCATTTTTCTTCTTTACTCTTCCTCCTTCTTCCTCTTAGGCGGTAAAAGACCTCGCCTCCTCTGCATCTCATGGAACGTACTCACTTCAGCTCCGTTGGCTCCTGCATGCTGCAACCGTTGCCGTCAAGATGCTCGCCGGAAGATCTCGATTCGCTCGATACATGTGGTCTTCACTGCTCTCGTAATGCCGGCTTGCAGTGCCCAAACGAATAGGTCGATCGTCGTCCGTCGTTCACTTCCACCTGCTCGCATAAGCTCATTCGGAGCACCTTAAACGATAAAAAACGGCCCTGAAGGGCAAACCGGGTCACCTTTTGTGCTGCAAATAAGGGTATGTCACACTAACCCGTTGTGGGGCCCTTTTCTGGTCTTGGTGCTGGGGTGGCCTTGAGTTTGCCGCTCCGTGATGTTGGTGTTCTACCGCGTGGGAAAAGGTTTAGCGCTGGTGATTGCACGCCACGGTTTTCCGGTGGGCGTCGCCCGTATTGATGATGATTTTGATGGTGAGTCTGACAGGAGAAGATTATAGGCATGAAAGACGGTGCCTGGTCGATCCCTGTGTTTGTCTTACCAGTTTCTGCTATTGCTATCGCTGGCGACTTCTTTTGGGAGGCTACTTCCTTCCTAGGTCTGGCCTGGCGACCCCCGAAATACCGACACCACTGGCATACGGCTTGTCCACTCACCGATAGATTTTTCGCGGTTTTTAATTACTCCGTCACTCGCGGTTACCTTTTTTTCTACAGCGAAGCTGCCACATCGTTGCCACAATGGCGGTTTTACGTGGAATGGTTTTTTTTTTACTTTTCGCTTCTACGAACCGACACAGCGGTGACTGTGTGTGTGAGTTCGATTTGCTCGCGCTGCTGCGCAGCGATTGAGCGGCATAGTTTCTGCATCGGCGCTTTCGAAGAGGCCTTTTCTCGAGCAAACATTTAATCCATCAGTTGGGAGAGTGCATTTTGAATCGCACGTTGGTGAAGTTGGGGTATTTTATTTTCTACTATCATACTGTTTTCCACATTTTGATGTTATCTAGATACAAACTATTGATAAACAACTTACAACGTAACACTGTTACTACCGTAGATTTTATGTTTTAAACTTCTGCACAGTTCAGACGACCTAAATGATCACAAAGTTATAAAATTAATGCTGGTGACCATCCAGAAAATTCATTGAATAAGTTTGAACACATATTGTCACCTTATATATTTCAAAAAAACTTCTGTTACAACTGTCCATCTTATGTTTTCAACTTAAGGACAGTTTGGATGACTTATAATATCCTAAGATTGTCACATCATGTCTATTGACCTTCCACACTAATCAATAAATTTTGTAAAATACATATTGTCGCTCTGCATATCACCTGCACTGCTCCATTTTTCAGAATGATCCTAAGTGGGTATTTTTTCCCGTCCTCTGAGATCTCGTGTTGGTTGTCGTGTTCTTCGCAAATTCGTTGCGCCAACGCCAGGTCAACGACTTTCACGAAGGAAACACCGAGGGCTCTGCTGTTCTGGATCCGTAACACTTCACCTTGTTTTAGACTCAACATGGTCGCACAGAACTTGTGCACTTAAGCATTGTCCGGCTTCTTCGGCACGTTCGCAAAATCTATTCGAAATGTATTTTCCCGACGGCCCATCGCAGAGTCGTTTGGACGCACTGCGACACGGAACGGCTCAACGATGAACAGGGGAAAAAAACACAGTTGGCACTGGTACTAGCTTGTATTCGACTTCACGGCAGAAAAAACGCGTGTGTTCTACTCGAAAGTTGAGCACTAACTGTCCATATACAAATTTTGATCGTATGTTCTGAACATAAGGACAGTTTGGATAACTCAGGTCATCCCAGTTAATCTCTAAATATTTTTTTTTTCGGAAACATTCACTAAATATGATAGAATACGTAAAGTAATTTGGTATGGCCCAGAAGCTATAGTTATTACTGTAGATCTTAAGTTCTGACCTCAAAGATAGTTCGAATGACGTTGAACTTCAAAAAATGACTGTTGACTTTTCAAAAGGTTCATTCATTATGTTTAAATACAAATCGTAACCTTATATAGCCCAAAAGCTGTTACTGCTGTAGATCTAAAGCTCTGAACTCAAGTACATTTTGGATATCCTAGAACATCCCAGAAAAATACAAAAATGTTGACCGTTTATCAACGAACATTCAATAATACGTATGCATATGAACCATTTTTTAAAAAACCACGCTTGACACTATTGATAAGGCATTCATTTTATTATTGAACTTTTTCATATTCATGAGGTTCTGGGTCGCCAATAACGCCTTAAACTCATAAGTTTTATTTTTATTCTTCCCATATGATGTAGATGATAGATGATGTAGAAAAAAATTGTAGTAGACCTTGTACACTTTTATTTCGTTTGTGATTTTCTAAAGCCATTTTCCATTTGGGGTCACAAATGACCTTTTAGGTCTGAAGGGATTTATGAATACCGTCCGGTTTACTCTTGAAATATCAATAATATCAACATAGCTTATTACTTTGATATTGTGTAGCAAGTAAAATTTGTCGTCAATCACGTAGTTGACCTTGTTACATTTTTGTTTATCAAGATGTTTTAATGAACTATTTACTGCAGTTTGATTGTTGTTTTTTGCAGAAGCAGATGAAGAAGCTCTAGGAGTAAACCGTAATTTTGGTAGAACGAAGAGAAATTTTGTTTTATTTTTGTTTTTAAAAAAGGCCCGTGCGTTTTGTAGTTGCTACTCCGTTACTGCAAAGAACTAGTGAAATTGCAGAGAACCACATAGATAGAGCTTGAGAGTAGCTTTACATTTGCAATGTACAAGTGCACTAGTTCATTCTATTTATAGATCAGTACCGGTGCCGGCCACGCCCTCACGGTCTTCGGGGAGGGGGGAAGAATGATTAGTTTGACAACCGTTGGTTAGAGACCGTGTTTAACTCTGCGTCTCGATAATTGTCAAGGGAAGGATAGTTTTGTGTTAGTGAGGAAGGTTATTTTTAGATCATGGATTCACTAAAGTAGGTGATGCGATCTATTGAAGCGCAGTAGACTGCTTTTTATTTTAAATCTAGTGGTGATAGAAAGAGGCAAGTGACAAATGTGGCAAGGAAGAGGACGGGCCTGGGATTGAACTCCCGACCATCTGCTCAGTAAGCAGAACGGGTAAACCACTGATTTACCCAGCCACGTCATGGTTTGGTAGAACGAAGAAAATTGAAGAGAAAGTATTGATTGTTCCGTTTAGCGTAACAGCAGGCTTTGAAATTGAAAGATACAAGTTGAAAACCAGCGTAGGGCATTTGAACGGTTTATAAGCGATTGGGCACATAATCTTTTACCAAGCTACCCCAGATGCAGGGTTGGCAAGAGGAAATGGATACTCCCTTGACTGGTAAAAAAAATACGACCGATTGTGCTCGTATACACAAGGGTTTTTTTTTTGCACGGGGGATACGTTCCACATCTAGTATGGAACCGTGTAAAAAAGACTAAATAGAGTTAATAAATTCACATACTTGAACATTTTATATTGCTTCGATTTTGTTTGTTTGCGTTACCTTTCCATGCAATGGTCAGAATACAGTTTTTAAAAATTGGAGTATTTACACCAAAAATTGTGAATTTTTTGAAAAACTGCCACATGATTACTTTTTGCCCAAAACGTTAAATGTGATTTGAATTAGGTCGATAAGTTGTTCCGTTCAGGAGTTATCACCAGAAACCTATTGCTTGATCTGGTTCTAGCGATTTATTGGTTTCCCTCTCCCAATGTATAACATGGGTGAGAAACTATCTCCTGCTATTGGGTTTATTTTTGGCCTGCACCGATTTTTTCACACATATTCCTCTCGTCATACTATTATTTATAGACCTCGGAGAGGAACGACAGTGAGTAATGCAAATACGCCCCAGGTATTATTTAATGGACTCCCCCATTATGGGCTTTTGATACTTTGATTGTAGTTTTTTTGTATTCTCCAAATGGCCGTAGATTGTTGTTTGGTCGCAAATGTGGTCCAAAGAACAGTAAAATGGACAGGAAAGTGGTGCAACAGTTCTACAACCGCCAAGAACATATCAACTCGAGATATCGCGTGCTGGGTTCTTTGTTCACAAGGTGCGTCAAACCAAAATGAAAAGCAAAGCATCACTGTGAAAACACGTGCCCAGATACTCAACACGAAGCTGCTCAGCAAATCGTGTTGCATTATGATAAATGACGAAGCTTACATTAAAGCCGAATCCAGTTACCTTCCTGATAAAGCATATTTCAATGCCAAGTCTGGTATAACTTTTTCGTGGTGCGCTACGGGGTATCAGATCTACCACCGAAACCTAGTCTGAATTAATTCAAACTAGGGAACATATTTGTTTTTTTTTGTAGCCAAAGTAACATATATTAGTCCTTATTACATTTTATATCTAGTGAAAAGTGACAGTACTCGGATTGAGCCACCAAAGATGAGCATGGAAATAGAAAAACATGTTTAGTCTTCATTCATGTGAATTCTCATTTTTATTTTATGTTCTACAGTTTGAATTGGTTAAGACTTGGGTTCTGATGCATGGTCAGTCTCAGAGGCATTGTTTATTTTCTTTGCAATGAATCCGGTTTTGACTGATTAAGTGGTGCGCCTTTGAAGAGTGCTGTCACTGTACAAATGGTTTAAATACCGAAAACTTCCAATAAAAGTCGATTTATTGCCAAACTAACAAAACAAACAATGACAACTATAACAACACCGAATACTTCATAACTTATCAATAGTGATGAAGTAACTCGACATGCACAAAACAGAGAATAAGGAGTATATCGAATATAAGCTATCCACATACATTTGCATTGTACGCATGTATTTGTGATGGTTTTTTATGCTCTTAACACTGCATGCTGTGCGTTTGACTGTCAGCTTTCTTTTGTTTACTTGTTTGTGCGGTTCAAATTCTGCGTTTTCCAAATGTCGCCTATTGAAAAGGAAGTGAAAATTAAGGTTCTGGACACATGGCTAAGTGAAAAGGGTATTACTATGCGAAAATTGGCAAAGCGGTTTGGAATTCATCATACGAGTGTTAAAACCATTATTAATAAGTTTGGGGAACACTATTCTTTGGATGAGCTACCAGGAAGAGGCAGAAAACCCGATTCTTCCAACCCGAAACTGGAGCAGAAAGTGGTATCTCTAATCATGAAGAACAAATCAATGTCAATACGTGATTTGGCCAAAAAATCAAGAACGAGTGTCGGAATGATCCAGCGTATCAAGAGGCGAAACCACCTGAAGACCTACAAGAAGCAGAAAATCTCGAAACAAAGTGCAGAACAGAAGAAGCGAGCAGCAACAAGGGCCCGGGAATTGTATTCGCGTCTTTTGCAGCGTCCGGATGCATGCGTTTTGATGGACGATGAGACCTATGTAAAGGAGGACTCAAAAACCCTGCCAGGTCCACAATACTTTACTGCCGTCGTTGGAGCAATGTGAGTGATGCGGACAGGTCGATTCAAGTGGAGAAATTCGGTCGAAAGGTACTGGTATGGCAAGCAATATGTTCCTGTGGTTTGAAGTCAACCATTTTTTACACTACCGGAACTATAAATGCGGAAATCTATCGATCTGAGTGTCTCCAGAAGAGATTGTTGCCTTTATATAAGAAGCATAGTACACCTCCACTGTTTTGGCCGGATTTAGCGTCGGCTTACTATGCCAAAACCACTCTCAATTGGCTTGCGGAAAAGGGTATAGATTTCGTTGAGAAAAATATCAATCCACCAAATTGCCCTCAGCTTCGACCCATCGAACGTTACTGGGCAATCGTGAAGAGGGTCTTCAAGAAGACTGGTAAGGCAGCTGGGAACATGCAAGAGTTCAAAACAATTTGGGCTCAAGCGTTCAAAAAATGCGATGCAACACTTGTCCGGAACTTGATGAAGAGCATTCGATCCAAAGGTCAAAAATTCGTGAAGGAATAACTTAAATTTCATCCGGTCTTCATTATGTTCAAGTTTAACCTCGCACAATAAAGGATCATTTTTTTGTATGAATAAAATATCGGTTTTCAACATAATTTGAAAGAAAGTTTGTGGATAGCTTATTTTCGATACACTCCTTACGAGATCAACTATAAATTTGCAGATGTGGTGCTCCCTTCATCTCTTACGGAACAATCAACGGTGCGATTTAAACGGAAAAGTGCCTTACGTAGCGTCTTATGCTATTCATAATGAAACGCAAAGGATCCAATCTGTTTTGGCATGATCTAGCATACTGCCATTTCACTCGGAATGTGTTGGAACGGTACCGAGCAAACGGAGTCAGTTTTGTGCCAAAAGATATGAACCCATCAAATTCTCCGGAATACCACCCAATTGAAAAATGCAATTATGAACAATTATGAAAAGGAGCTTCGTTAACATCCTAAAAATATTAAAACAGGACTAGAGCTGGGTAAGCAAAACAAAAACAAAGGGAAGGAGCGGGCATTTGGAATGGGAGATTTACAAATTTTGTAATCATAAATTTATTTCAAGAAAATGCTCAGAAATTTATCAAATTAGTAGATGTTGATCTACCCTTAACAAAACAATGTTGTTTGTTAGCAATCGATATTTTAACTTGTGAAATAGTTAAGGGATGCCAGATAGAATAGCAGCACCAAGGTAATTTTTCGTTTCACATTATTTTACTACTTTTTAATTCGGACATAAAAACGAATTCTTTCAAACGACAGGTAGAATAATAGAATCCAGTGATAAATTAAGACGCAAACATAAAGGCTAAACTAAATCTTTCGAATACAATCTGAGAAATAGACGTAGCTGGGTAGCTCAGTGTTTACCCTTTCTGCTTACTGAGCAAATGGTCGGATGTTTAATCCCAGGCCCGTCCATTTCATTGCCATTTGTCACTTGCCTCTTTCTATCACCACCAGATTTAAAATAAAAAGCTAGTCTACTCCGCTTTCATTAACCGCAGTGCATCCATGATATAAAAACAAACTGCCTCACTAACACAAAAACTATTCTTCCCTTCACAATTACGAAGACGCAGGCGTAAACATGGTCTAGTTATAAACAATGATTGTCAAACTAATAATACTTCCCCCCTCTCGAAGACTGGGCGGAAGTGGCCGTTGCCGGTGTTGATCTAAAAGTCGAATGAATTAGTGAACTTGTACATTGAAGATGTAATGCTACTCTCAAGCTCTATCTTTGTGGTTCTCTATGCAATTATGTACACTAGTTCTGCTCAGCAACGGAGTAGCAACTACAAAACGCACGATCTTCATATAAAAGAAAATACTATCTGAGAAATATAAGTAATCATTCTGATTCAGCACCTTTTGGGTCATCCAATGTTTCAAGAGCACATAAAGGGTGTATTCGATAAAAATGGCACACACATATATACTCATCAAAATTAAACTGATTATCGGATTTTCTTGAAATTTTCAGGGAAACAAGAACTACTAATGAGTTTTGATTTACAACATTTGTTTGTCTCCCATCCCGAATGCCCGCACCTTCCTTTTCACTCCACCCATCAAATTTTGTACAACCGATTTTCCAAGTGTTTTTGTTGTTTTTACCCAAATTTTCTTCAATTCTAGCTCTGTTTTTATAGTTTTGGGATGTTTGCGAAGTTCCGTTTTCATAATTGCCCAACATTTTTCAATTGGACGAAGTTCCGGTGAATTTGGTGGGTTCATATCCTTTGGCACAAAATTGACTCCGTTGGCTCGGTACCACTCTAATACGGTTCGAGCGTAGTGACAGGATGCTAGATCAGGCCAAAACAGAGTTGATCCTTTGTGCTTCTTAATGAATGGCAAGAGACGCTTCTTAAGGCACTCTTCCGTGTAAATCGTTCCGGAAGTGATGAAGGGAGCACTTATTTCACCACATCCGCAAATCGCCTGCCAGATTAGAAACTTCTTTGCAAATTTCGATAGTTTCTTCTTTCGAACATCCTCCGGAACATCGAACTTCGACTTGGCAACGGAATATTCTTGCCCAGGAAGTTGACGGAAGTCGGCCTTGACGTATGTTTCGTCATCCATCACGATGCAACCGGATTTGGTGAGCAGCTTCGTGTAAAGTTTCCGGGCGCGGGTTTTCGCAGTGATGTTTTGTTTTTCATTCCGGTTTGGGGCTTTTTGCACTTTGTAAACATGTAACCCAGCACGCTTCATGGTTTTCTGCACAAAACCGACTGACACCTTAGACTTTTTAGCGACATCTCGAATTGACATGTTTGGACGGTTCTTGAATTGTTGTACGACTTTCCTGGCCATTTTACTGTTCATTGGACCACTTTTACGACCACTCCCTTCATTCCTTTAGACACTCAGACGCTCCTTGAAGGTTCTTATTACACGAGACACAGTTGTATTTGCAATTCCAAGCCAGGGGCTAAAAAGCAATCCACCGGTGGGACGCCCCTGGATTTTGATTATGAGTGCACAAAATTTTCTCACGGACAATTTGTTGTTTCGACGACATGACTGGAACTACTGAATGTATAACTATGAAACTGAGCAGATGTAAATAATACACTATGGATAAGATGTACTCAAATTTCAAGGTTTTTTACTCATACGATTCAAAAGTTACAGAAGATTTTCTGTGTGCCATGTTTATCGAATACACCCTTTATATACTTAAAACTGAAACATCTTTCATTGGCTCAAGAAGGAAAAAAACATATTGATTAACACGCTCATTATAATCGTGAAATGTACAGACGTTCTGAACAAAAGAATCAGCAAATAAATCGAACACCCACTAGAAGTGCTACCACTTTTGCCATCTAGATGCATTTTCGAAGATATTTTTATTTCTTTGTAGTATGCTGAAAGAAATTCATAGGAATCGATTTTATAAGATATTCTATTTTTGTGTTGTGTTCTTCGTATGCTTATTTCATTTCAAGATTTAGCTGATCACATATGGTCAAGTAGATTGATATGTTTTCTTCAAATTTAATTCTCTAATATGCTTTATAAGCTTTTGACTTCTTATTTTTAAGATTAATAACCTGTTTATTGAACCATATTGGCCTTTTGTTATTGATTCTCATCCTTTACATTTTAGGGAATGTTTATATAATTTTTGTAAAACGTTTCTACTTATTCTTCTATGCGATTATTTTGCGTTAAAATTTGCCAGTCGAAAAAATTTAATTTATTTTTTATAACTGCATAGGTGGGGTCGCCGATTTGTGAATAACTTATCTTAAAAGCATGATGCTCCATTTATGTGGTTGATATTGAACAGAAATCCACACTTCTTTTTTCAGCAGTGTACTTCCGAAATAAGGTACAACATATGTAATACTCTTCGTAAGAAAACTCAAAGATCTACGTGTTCTCTCAGATTCGTGTATCTACCTAAGATTGACATTCCATTTACTGCCCACTGAACTCGTTTCCGAAAAAAAGTGGAAAGAAAAACCATCGTACATGCACTCACCTTGCTCGCATTTATCAATTTGATTACAGGGAATGGCCTATGGTTTGCCCGGTCTAGATCGTGTCCGAGGAAAAAAAAACGAAAGGCCTTTAACCGTAAACCTTTGGTCTGCCACCATCGGATACGACCGTCGTCCCAAAAAGGCAGCCATTCTCGTCAAATGATTTTCCTTCCATGATGATTTTTATCATCATCACCACTACGACCGTACCCCGTACAATTGACTCTGCCGGTGTGTTGCGGAGGTGGAAAACCCATTCGTTGACTTTGTGGTTTGTAATAAAGCAAGGCTGAGTTGCATTTTGGAGGCTCTTTTTGTATGGATCAAGGTCCAGCACCGCCAACGATTGTGGCCATTGGATGGATGGATGGATAGATGGTTGATGATGACGTCGTTCACTCGTGCAACTCACGCTTCGGTAATAAAAAAGCAAAGGATTTTGAGCTGCTAAAAAATTTAAAACTCTATTATCCACTTCTTTGGCTGTGGGACTTGGATTATGTGGAGGACGTGTTTCTCGTCATCAACAGCGGCGTAAGCTACGTAGTTCGTTTTTTTTTCATCTTCAGTGAACGTAGGAAAAGTGTACCGGACCTGGTTTCATCTTCGAAAACTTTTGATGGTTTGCAGGAACGTGAAATGGCAGATGATGTTGATTCAGGTTTTTATGTATTTGACCATTGAGTTTTACCTTCAGCCGATTTTGATGCAAGATAACTTATTCTTTGACAGAATGAAACATAAAAAGCAGTAATCGCAACAAAGTGATGTTGGGCGTGTTATTTCACTGATAAATTTCGTTTTCTTATCATTAATTAAGAATCTTAAATGAGGTGAACAGAGGAAACGATGTTTTTGGAGCAATTTTCAAAGGAAGGCCTTAAAGGTCAGGAGACAACATGAAGCCAAACATTAGGAAGTATCTAGAAAATGAGAGGAATGATAAGTAATTTCCATTTATTTCTGGGTATAAGTTGAGTATTAGTACACGATATTGAAGAAGTCTGCACATTGTAGACAAAGTAGGCGAATCTGTCAAGATAAGCAATAAAGGTAGTTGGCATTAATTGGAAATTACTGATCTCTCTTCTCATTTTCTAGCTACAGATATTATCTATGGAAAGTAGCGACTTCGACGAAGTTGTGGTGCAGTCTTGGGCATCAGGCAAATGCGAGCAAAATAGAAAAAAAAACGCGTTTCCACTGTCCGAGCGCTGATGAGCTCCATCAAGAGGCGGGTTTGAGATTTCGTTCGAACTGTAGAAATTTAATCATCTTATGCTTTGTGCGTACCAATTTACTTTTAGTCAGCTTTTAGTGTTAGGTCATTCTGGTTATAAGTTTTCACAAAGAACTCTAGGGAATTGATTTAAGAACGCTTAATTGAGAGCACTCGATCAGTATTTAATGATAAGCAATAAGCTTGAAATGCCAAAAAAAGGTAAGCGCATTTAGAACACAAAGAAAGCTATGTTTTCGTGTGTATTTTCCGAACCTCAAGGTATCTCCTTGTGAATTCTAGAGGTGGTCTAGGATTGTCAGACCGGCATGCCGTTTCCAACGGACATGACAGGTCCCATTTTGGGGTGGGACAATTTGCCCTGCCGTGTACATCATAATAATCATAACCACCATACGCCTGAGAAACTTCCCTACCGTTCCGCACCGTCGCCACACGAAACCTTCACAAAGTCACATAATGCAAAAATAAAATTTCCCTCCATCCCTGCACAGAAGAACAACACACGTCTTCCCATTTCAAACACCAGAACGAAACCAGAAAGGCCAGACGAATATAACCCACTTAAATACTGACATTTAGCTGAAGCGTGCCAGGAATTGATAAAACTTTATTAAAATATTCAAGCTAAGGTAAGGAGAAGGAAAGTTAGCAGAAAACGAATAAAAAGTGGATAAGCATCTGCTTCCACAGGCGTTCTTTCTCTACCGGGGATAATTCGAGTTTTCCGGTCTTCTATAAATAATAGTCACCCATAATAAAGGAAACTTTTTCGTCTTCTGCTAAACTAATACTATTATTGTTTGGATGGTTCTTCTTCAACTGATTAAAGGTTACATTACTCAGAGTAACGCAGCGAATCATTCCGATTTACTTCAACCGTTGCATTATTAGCTGCCTTTTTAATTTATAGTCATCAGTTTTAAGATTACATTCCGTTTACAATATATTCTCATACACTTTTTCCTTGCATTGGTGTCGTGCAACTACTTTTGGCAAGCGAGGCCAGTAAAATATCTCTTTTCACTTCTAGTGTATAAAATATTATATTTGTCAGAAATATTCTAGGGGGTTTATATACAAAATCGGTCAATGCCAAAGTCAGTGGCATTTGACCCATCTAAATCATCAAAACAATAATCCATACAATATGGTGTAGAACGCAGAAGGCAGAAATAAAGGGTATTGTTTAAATTTATATCTGCAATCGATCGGGTACGAGATGTTGCACAGCAGATGAGTGCTGTCGCTCGATGATGCAACTTTGATGATGCTACATACTCAACATGCTTCACGTATGTGTGCTGTAGTTTTGCACTATGTTCATACAAACGCTTTTAAGTTATGTCCGATTGTTTTCATTCGGTGTTTATCTTTTACCAGCGGAGCGGTTCCATATCATTTCAGCAACGAGTAATTTTTATATATTTTGATTTGCATGAAACCTTGCATACAAGTTTTTGGGGAAGAAAAACGCCGTTTTGCATACTTGGTTCGCCATTTTGAATCTAGCCTTACTTATGAGAAGGGCCTATGAAAAATGCACATGATATCTTCAAAAAATTGTATCTCGGAAACGGTTTGTCCGATTGGTTTGGTGTCTTCGGCGAAGTTTAAGACAATTGTTGGTGCTGTATGGAAAAAACATGCACGGTAAAAAAAAGTTTAGTTTTTGTGTTATGAACTAAAATATAGTTTTTCCCTTAAAAGTTACATGTCAATAATTTTTTAATTATCTTAATGTTATAGCTGACTGAAAATGCTATCTAGTGCACAGTGGGTTGTTCTGGAGAAAAATAGGTTACAATGAAAAAATTTTTTTTTAAAAAATAACAATTTTCAAAAAAGCTATTAAGAAAAGTCAAAAAAGTTTGTCACTCTAATTTTATGAAAGAACATTAAATTTGCAAGCAAAAAGTACTTCGGTAACATTTTTCTAAGATGCACCGTTTAGAAGATATTACTGATTTAATATTGATTTTTTTGATAACTTAATAAGTTTTGGCCTTTTTCGGATGTACTCCGTGTTTTTCTAGTTTCAAAAAAAAAAAATTTCGGAAAGATTGGAAAATTTTGAGTTAAAATGACACTGACAGCTTAAAGATTCGAGTGAAATTCTCTGCCTTAAACGTATTTTGAAAAACAAGTTACAAAATCCCACTATCAGGAACAATGATTTCTTCCAGTTATTTTTGGTGTATTGTGTTGAAAATGTGCATTCAACTCTTGCATATCGCCTAACAGTTTAATCCATTTAAACTGGATGTGTTTATACTGTGCATATTTTCTCTCTATTGCCGAACATCGCCACAGACATCAAACCGATGAGACAACTCGATTTCGAGATACACCTTTTTGAGAACTGCAAATGCAATCTCCTCAATTAGGCTTTGTGCACAAATTACGTAACGCAAAAAACCGGGATTTTGGACCCCCTCCCTCCCCTATGTAACAATAAGTAACGCGTGACCAGACTCCCCCCTTTAATTACGTAACGTTCACGACCCCCCCCCCCCCCACCTATTTCTCAATTGTAATAAATTCATCACAAAAACTTCTGTTGCTGTTGTGTTTATGTTTAATTCTAATATACTTGAAATTAGAAAAGATTGAAGACATCATTCAATTAATTTCATTTCTGTATCTTCAAAGTTATATAAAGATAACGAAAAACATTGCATTCATTGTACTGCATTTATTCAGGTTAATGAATGTTCTTAAAACTGTTACAAATATTAGTTCAACAAGTTTATTCAAACGTCTTTAAATTATTTAAGGTATCACAAAAAAGTGTTATTCAAATCACTTCAATTAACAGTTTTTTTATGCAATGCATAATATTGACCTATTGCCATTATTATTAATTATATTTTTTTATATGGGTACTATTCAGAGTTTTCCTTTTGATCCTGGCAGTGCATGAATAAGAGCGCGCTATGTACGACTAATTCATGACGGCAGAAACATAGAACAACAGACGCAGCACCAAGTTCATTTGATGTAGGCTACACACAGAGGCATATTGGGTGATTGAACGCAATGATTAGAATCAACATTTCTTGTGTATTAAATCAAACCACACATTGTTTTAGTTGAATGCAATCATATATTTGAAACGAAAAAAAATCGTATCGAATCAATATTGTTAGTCAATTAATATTTCTAACGGAAATCATTATTGATTCAACAAAATAATTTGGTAGAATCAACAATCAACAAAATATTAAACAAAAATTCTTATTATTTCAATGGTTCTAATATAAAAAATACATTTTTTTTTTAACTCAACCGGTTTGGTCGAATCAATGCAAAAGTGCATTGTTTTCAAAAAGCTTATTTTTTTATGATGATGATGATGATCCCGCCTCTTACCCCTACAAAGGTTTGAGCTAGACGATTTATCTATTAGATTATTTATTTAAAAACAATTCAACCAGTTATGCAAAACCAAAAACGAACTGATTGTATCTACAGATATAAACTTCTTCCAAAACTGTTCATTTGCTTTACAGCGATATAATTGTGAAAAGCTATTGATGTCAACCACAAATGTTCGCAAATAAACCCAGCGATCAGAAAATTCTATTACAATTCAAATCACAGAATTCTGTATAAGGACATTATCAAAATACAAGCCAATATCCGATCTTGCCCGCTCCAGAGTGAGGTTTCAACACGAATGGAACCGCCACCTTAGTTTTGGGCTGACCAAGGATATCCCCAAACAGGGAAATCAAGAAAATTTCCAAACCGAAAAAATCCTGGACCGGCCCTAGTCAAACTTTTACTTTCAACCACAACAAAACTGACAAAGAATTCCCCGACAATCAGCCAGACAACCCACTACTATTTCATGGCATCTTCTCAAGCATCAAAGGCCAATATTTTTTTTGTAAATTCAAAAAGAAGTCCTTTATACCTGTATACCGCGCGCGAGGCTCAAACTTTTGAAGACTACACAAAAAATGAAGACTACTTTAAATTACAATAACAAAATAAAAACTTTAAATCCATCATCATCATCGAGGCGAAAAATATAGTTTGTTTGTGCCCCATGACAAATATAAAACATTTAACAATAAACCATACAAAATATCCGTTGTAATAACATCGTCAAGATACAAAATTAGTCAAGAGTAAAAAGTTAACAGAGAAGCTGTTCAAAAGGCAGCTTTGATGTGTGAAATACATTGTCTCTTAAAATCTGTTAATGTTGCTGCACGTTTGATGTGTATAGGCATCGAATGGAAAACATTTATACCTTTAAAAAACAACGAATTTTGTGAAGCTCCGTACAAAAAATATGGTGTTCTAACATCATCCGCGTTTCTAGTGTTATATCTATGAATGTCACTTCCTCTTTCAATTCGATTACACAAATATCGAGGCAGTAAACCGTTTATTACTTTAAAAATGAACACCATTGTCAAATACACAACTCTCTGCTTCACCGATAGCCACTGTAGGGCATCTAACAAAAAAGAGGAGGAAGTGAACCTGTTACATCTAAAGATCAACCGCATTATCTTATTTTGCAAACGCTGTAATCTCGATATTTGTGTTTGATTAGCTAAAACAAAATGGAAGGGCAAAATTCAATGTGAGGAGAGATGATAGATTTGTACAATTGTATTTTACTAGCAATAGTTAAATCGTTTTTCAATCGGCAGAGAATACCGTACTTCTTGGCTATTTTCTTGATGACATCGTCAATGTGAGAGTCAAATTTTAATCTATCATCAATAATCACGCCAAGATATTTAATCTCACGAACGCGATCAATTGTCACATCATCAATTTTAACAGAGACGTCTTCGTTAACTCGATTCCGCGAAATTACCATGAATTTAGTTTTACTTATGTTTAATTTCAACTGTTTGAACTTTAACCATCTACTTAGAGAACGTAAATCTGCATTCAAATGTGAAACGGCCTCCTCGAGGCTTTTAGCTGCAATGAACAACACGGTATCATCAGCAAAAGATTAATATCACAAAATCGCAAGACTCGTCGCATGTCATTAATATATAGAATGAATAAAATGGGCCCTAATACACTCCCTTGTGGTACGCCAAGGCTGTTCTCCACAGGGCTCGAAACAGAATCATTAAAAGCCGTCCGTTGAGTTCTGTCAGACAAATAGCTTTCGAACCATCTGTATGCAGAACCCGAAAATTCAAAGCGCTTGATTGATTTTAACAACAAGGGCCGAGAAATCGTTTCAAAAGCGCGTTTCAGATCCAAAAAAACAGCAACAATCGTATCTTTACGCTCTACATTTTCTTTCCATTTTGCTAAAACTAAATTTAACGCTGTTTCACATGAATGACCTTCGCGATATCCCGATTGTTCCGGTGCAATCAAATTATTACTATTTAAATACGTTAACAGCTGGCCTTTTACAACAAGTTCCAAAATTTTCTCTAAAGTGTGCAACATGTTAATAGGACGAAACTCTTCGGCTTTAATCGTTCCAGCGACTTTTTGAATGGGAATAACTAAAGATTCTTTCCAAACTTGTGGCACGTGCCCTGTTTGCAGCGATTCATTAGTAAGGTCCAGCAGGTTGTTTCCGATGACATTAAAGCAATCTTGTACTACTCTTGCAGTTACATTATCCACTCCAGCCGTTTTGTTCAAAGAAAAGCAAATAGATTTAAGATCCTCTAACGTTATTGGGTGAAAACTTTCAAAACTACAGTTAATATTAATCGGCTGTTTTATTTCGTCTGGTTCATCTACTAAATCAATGGATTGATTGATTGACAAAATACTATCGACGAAATATTCATTAAATCTACATGCAATGGTGTCCTCTGACTGTTCTTATGTGCCATTGAAGGTTATGGATCGCGGTTTGCAATTACTAGGTTTTAACAAAGATTTCAAAATTTTCCATAACTCTTTGCTGTTGTTTTGATGCAAATCAATTTTCCTCTGAATATATTCACAACGAGTTTGTTTAACGCATTGCGAATATTTGTTACGCGCGACTTTGTACCTATTCAAAAATATATTTCTATTAGTTCTACGCCATTTTTTGTACAGCCTGTCTCTTTTACGTTTGAGACGCAAAAGATCCAAGTTGTACCCAAGCTGTTCGAGTTCTTTACTAACACAAATTTATTTTCAACTAGTTTATTGGTACATATTTTTAATACGTCTGTCAAAACAGCTGATTTCTGATTTATATGAAAATCCACACTTCTTTCGACAAGTCTTGAAATAGCTTGTTTCGAATATTTTTTCCAACATTTTAATTTCACATAATCACTGTCACCATTAGTATTATCTTCAACGTTAATAATAATGGTTTCATGATCAGTTACTTTCAAGTCAGAGTTTATAACAACACTAACAGAATCAAAATTACAGTACACATGGTCAATCAAAGTTTTACTGTGTCTGGAAATACGCGTATATTCATTAACCAATTGTTTTAAATTAAAGAAATCTGCTAATCGTTTCAAATGCTTCGAATTATTAATGTCACAATAATTTATATTAACATCACCAGCAAGCACGTTTAGTTTACTTGAATCTACGAAAATCTCATACCAGTTTTCCAAAATTTCAATAAAACGCTGATCACTAGAACTGGGAGAATGATACAATACACCATAATTACCGATCTGCATGCCTCGAACAACTGCAATGCTTAAAAACCAATTGCCGTCACAAACTTCGTCCAATTGAAGCTTGAACTGAACTGATTCTTTAGCATAAATAGCAACGCCGCCAGTGTGTCTAGAATGTGATAAACAAGCAGCCACATTATATCCCGGAATACTATATTGATCAAATGCTTGCATGTCAACTATATGCGTTTCTGATAAAAAGACTAAATATGGACGTTTTTCCTCTACAATCTGACGCAATTCTACGTAGTTTGTAGACAATATTGAAGTACAAAATATCGAATTTACTCACATTGCTACTGAAACTTGGCTGCTATTCATTGAAATGCAGGCTGTTTTTTTTTCGTTCATATAATCGCTTGATTTCACATTCATAACTAAACGCGCCGTGGTTTACGTCCAAGTTCGTTTTACGTTCTTTATTAGTTTTTTACAATTGATACATTTCAAAGCAGTTGATGTGCATTCAGATGTCGTGTGACTTTCACTACACTTAGAGCATGCTATATTATTTTTACAGTCCGTGCTCATATGTCCAAATTCTCCACATTTGAAACATCTCAAAACTTGAATCTCCGGAACAACACGACACCAATCAAATTTAATATTAACGTGTTTCGCGGTTAATAAACAATCATAGGTGTTTTTATCAACTTCAATTACCGTGTTAAACTTATTGTACTTGAAGCGTGGATTTTCATACATTCTTATCACTTTAACTTCATTAATCGCGATGTCTTCATTTTGATCTTTTAAAATCCGAATGAAGTCATCGGAGGAAAACTTTTCGCTCATGCCCATCACTTTAAGCCTTGGCACCGATGAGGGAACAACAGCATTATAATTTTCACCCAAATCGCTAATAATGCCATCTTTCACAACATTAACGTTGCATCCCGTTGCACACTCAGCAATAATAGAGCCATCTTTCCCATTTCTAAAGTTACGGATCTTGTGTGTTTTTGGATCCAATTTACTATTCAAAAACTTGCGAGTATCATCGCTGTTCTGATTGGACTCTTTCGGTTTGATCACAATGACCGGACGAGCCTTACGAGTAACTTTCTTGAATTCATTCGCATTACTTTTTTTTTTTCTAATATTTGTATCATTATTATTATTATTGTTAGTCCCAGAATTACTCTTGACTACATCCGCGAAACTAATACTTTCAATAAAAACATCATTCGACGTCTCGCTAACGTCTTCCTGTACTTTACATTTTTTGCCTCTGGGATTCAGGCTAGGCTCCGATGCCGTACTTGATGTCCCTTGCTTTACGTTCATTGCAGCTGCTTTACTAATCGAATTAAATTCAAAAAATGAACATTTCATACTTTCCATTTGTTTGCCCACAGACTTATTCAATTCCAAAATTGCCTTCTCTAAGGTACTATTCAAATTTTTCCCCAATAAATCCATGCCGGTAACTAACGCGTTGTTTATTTGAGCAGCAATGTGCTCCCGAACGCCACTGATCGAATCAGATAGAGACGAAATCTTCTTCATCTCCTCTTCAAACTTTTGGACGGTCGGGAGCAATACATTCTGCTCGCCACAACCATGGCCTAATAAACAATCACCACATTTGAACAGCACATTATCATTCTCACTGACTAGCTTGGCTACCGCTTTTGTCAGTGGAGTACACCTATAATGGTATACTCTAGCACAACTTGAGCAAGCAGTAGGGATATCACTAGGCAGTATAGAGTCCCCACACTGTTTGCACGCTGCCATTTCGCTTACAACCTATCCACATCAAACGGACGGCATGCAAGCAACACACAATACAGAGAGACCAAAAAACAATGTGCAAAAAAAATAATATTCACCGGCCGCCAGCCGTCACTGGGGCAAAAATTTCCAAAATTGAACGAAAACCAGCACGGGAGACCAATCGTCTCCTACTGATCTGGTTAAAAAAACACTTTCTGTGCGCGATGGGAAGTATAATTAGGCACAAAATTCACTATTTCACACTAATTAATTGGTAATTAATCACAGCACTGCAGAAACAAACTACACTGTTCACCATCACCAACCTTATTCATCAATAAATGCTTTTTTTTTCAATAGAAACCTCATTTGCTGCGATTTTTGATACAAAACAAAATTGTTTTTGGTTCAAAAATTAAGACGGTGTTGTTTGAATAAATAAATATTATGGGTAAGCCGTGAGTCAACAATAAAATTTGTTGAATCTATACAGAACAACATATTTTTCTCATTGTGTAGATGTACGATTCATGGAATATTGCGCCAATTAGTGATGAAAATCGTCCTAAGATAACCTTCGTTTAGTAGATCACATTTAAATAGTACACTGAAAATTAATTTTCGTTTATATTACGATCGAAAGTAGGACTAACAAATCTTTTCGTTGTTTTCTGCAACGAAACTGATTTGTACTTTCTACGAAACTTTCTTCGTAACAAAAGCCACACGCGCAACTGTCAAAAGCACAAAGCGTTTAACTAGAAATTAGAAGAAAAAAATAGTATTTTCCATTTAATTTCAACTACCTTTGCTTATCTTGACAGATACGCGCATTTCGTCTACAATGTGCAGACTTCTTCAGTGTCTCGTACTTATAACTCGACTAATAACTAATATTATTATTTGGAATTAAATGGAAAATACTAATTTAATCTTCTAATTTCTAGTTACAGGTATTCCACTGAACAGCACAAAGCGTGTGTTGATACAAAAAGAACATTCGTTCATTCTACGAAAACAATACAAATAGCTACGAATAATTTGTTACCAATAAAAAGAAACGGCTCTTGTGTGGTTGCATGAACTACTGACAGTTCTACTTTATCGGCTCAAAATATATCTAAAAAACCACGAGGAGTTATTCTGCTCTTCACGAAATTAATTTTGTGCATTGTACAAAAAAAAGGTGTAATGATAGCGTTTTGTTAGAAAAAAAAAAATGATAGCGTTTTGTTAAAAAAAAAAAAATTGTGTATTGTACTTGAAATTAAAATGTCAAAATGTCAAATGTCAACTCGTAGTACAAACAAGATGCAGTTTAAATTTTGGTCAGAAAGTTCTGCATCCCTTCACATTCCTAAAAGTGAAAATTTATCTGGTGCAAGTGGAATTTCTAAAGAAAGGAGGATAAAAACGGAAACGTAGTCTTCTACAAATTACGTTAGCACAAGGGTTGGAACTAATTACAATGAAGTTCTTGCACCCGGCGTTATAAAAAGGCGTTCAGGACGCTGTTGTCTGTGCCTTATCAACGAACTTCAAGAAACTGTTTCCATGCGGCATCTCAACTGTGATTTTGGAAATCTGAATCTGGTGTAAGATATTCAAAAAGGACAGGTTGAAACAAATTGCGCACATCTGAAATAAGGAACTGAAAACATAATTACTAAAACTAGATTTCAAGCCAACGGAAAATGATTGTAGTTGAAGCACATCAAGGATGATACTATGCCATTGTCAGAAGTCTAAACAATCATGTCAAGGTATCTTCTTCAGGGAAATTCAAGATTTTTTTTTGAAATTCTCGTCAGTTTTTCTGTAAAAGTAGTATCTTAGTCAGAATATCAACATCCAAAAGCAGATGTCAAGCCTTCGAAGATCTCACTTGATTTGACATCAAACATTCTAAGGAGGAGGTAGTCGACGCACTGCTGAACAGTTAGCAGTTCATCAACTTTAACGGAGATTTGTTGTATGTAACCGTCAACACCAGACTAGATATAGCTGATGCAGTATCTATCCTAAGCCAGAAGACCAGTAATCCATCTCAAGTAGACAGAGTCGTTGTCAGGTTAATCTTGTGGTACCTCAAGGGATCCGTCGAGTTGGTGCTAGCTACAGATTTGACGCGACGGGCTATACTCGAGCTCGTGAACCAACATCTGATTTCTGATTCCTCTACTCCGCATGAATGATCAGAAATAGCAGAAGAATGTCACACCTAACAACCATGAAACAGAGGATCGTATATAAGAGCGGATATGAGTACAAAGTGGAAGTTAAATGGACGGATGTACGCTTATAACCTCCGTTAGGCACTTAAATACCCTACTGTTTGTTAAACTGTGTTGCTTCTCACGTATTTAAGCACTGCTGAATATTGCAAGTAATTCAAGTGGATACTTTGTTTATTTGATGACCTGGGAATCTAGGTAAAGCAGAGACGAAGGTTGGTAAATGACTGTACAATGCGTATCGTAGGCGTTCCGTGTACCTGCAGACATGACAAACATCCTACTATGATTCCAAACCTTTTGTTCGGTAACTCCTATCCCGACATCCCTGTGGTGCAAACTGGGGTTTAGGTAACCGTATGAAAAATCGGATAACCAACCCTGGTGAGACCTTGGTCATATGTTGACAGGGAATAGGGACTGCCCTCTTCGATTTAAAGTTGCCGGCCTTATAAATTAAAAGTTGCAGATAATGCAGCAGTAAATTCGGACCGGAACAATCGACTAAAAGCTAAGGTGTGTCCCAGTAAGAATTGGAACATAGACTATTGCGCATATTTCGGATATACATTAACAAAATAGTATTCTGTTTTTACTAAAAATTTCGACTTTATGTGAACTTTAGAGGGAAAGTAAAAAAAAAAAACAAATTATCATCTCAACTTCGAAAAAAACTAGAGGACTTTTCTCGGAATACGTTTTATCAACTGGCGCACATAAATCTCATCTATCATTTTATCAATCTTATTACACTTGGTTCTCAATTTATTGATGCTTTTGATTCCCTTTAGTTTCCCCTTCATAATTGCCCAAAATCTCTCTATCGCACAGTGGCACAATTCTGAAAAAAGACGGTCAAAAACATTTTCACCCTTTTGTCATCATTTTATCGAGTAGGTGTCTTCAGAAGAGTTGCTCAAAATGTTATTCCGCATCTTTTGAAAAAACACGCCTAAGCTTTCATAAGGGCTTAACTACGCTTTCAAATTCTAACTTTTTCCAGCTACGAGATAACGGGTTGTTGTCTTCGACAAAGTTTTAGAACTAGTAGTTTTATGAAAAGTTGCTGAAGACATCAAGTTTCTAGAGCCTAACGTTAAAGAGATATTAATGGTTTTCTTTAAGCACTACCTGAAAACTGTTTTTTTGAGATAATTAGCACTCTGCTCAAATTTGACGATTTCAATATGTTCTAAGAAATTAAAGGAATCGTTAAAATAAAAATTTTTGCTCAACACAACATTGCTCTCTGATGACCACATTTTAATATATGGTGATTGAAGTGTCTGTGTGACGTCATAATCAACCACCTCAAATAGAGTGGGCGGGTCCTGGCGGGGTCTAAAACAGATTGTATTTGAAAGATTATCTTATGAACAAGTATTCCTGAAATTTTCAGCGTTGGGTACTGAAGGGTACCTAGTATAACGTCAGTTTGAAATAGTACAGGTTATAAGCCAATTTATATTTCACATGTAACGTAACTTGGCATGTGGAGTTTTTCAATGCAAAATTATTTCTATGTTGGTTTAAGACCATTCCGTCCTCTTAAGGTGGGGAGGTGGGGGGGGGTCCCAAACAAATGAAACACAAGTTCCTGCATAGCTCGAGAACTAATAAATCAAATGGAACCAAATTTAGAATGTACGGGTTTTGAAGGCTAGGATATGATGGTTTGAGATCCCTCCCCCGTGAAAGGGTGGGCTACCTTACAAATGAAACAGAATTTTCAACCAAAGATGAGCATTATCAAGATAACTGTATTTCTCGGGTAAAAAGCACCAAATTTGGCATGTGGAGGTTTTTGAAGGAGAGAAATGTTTCTATGGGGATTTGAGACTCTTTCGCCTTCTGAAGTGAGGAGGGGGGGCTTTTCAACAAATGAAACACAAATTTCTGCACAACTCGAGAACTAATAAAGCAAATGGAATCAAATTTGGCATGTGGATGTTTTTGGAGAAGAGGCATATTCCTATGGTGGTTTAAGAACCCTCTGCCCTCTGAATAGAGGGGGGGGGGCTCCCATAAAACATCTGCCTTCTGAAGGGGGCGGGGGGCTCCCATACAAATGAAACGCAAATTTCTGCATAACTCGAGAACTATTCAAGTAAATGAAACCACATTTGGAATGTGGTGGTTATTGGACGCAGGATTTATATATATACACTGATAGGCAAAATAAAGTGTCCACCTCTTCGTTTTTTTCAATTTCTCTCATTTACTTGGTTCAAATTAAAGTAAACACAGTGTAGTTTTTTTTCTTATTTTATTTTTTATATTCCTTTTAAGTTTCACTTATGGAATACTGAAAAAAAAAGTTTTACTTAAAGAAAAAACAAATCAATTTTTGTTGAAAAAAAAACAGTGTCAAAATAAAGTGCCCACTTCATTTAGGCTACAGAAAACATAAATTAAAGTAAAATAAAAGCATTTCAATAATTGATGTGTCCTCCTTTGGCCTTCAGGACCTCCTGCAGGCGCTTCGACATGCTCTCGACCAGGTTCTTTAGGTGCTGTGGATCTAGTTCTTCCCAGGCGCGCTCCAGGGCTTCAAAATAGTTATTTGTAATGGTAACACCAGTTTTGTCAACCCTGGCATCGAGAATCGCCCACAAATTCTCGATGGGATTGAGGTCCGGACTTTGTGGAGGCCATTTCAACACAAATTGATTTTTTTTTCTTTAAGTAAAACTCCTTTTTTTTGCAGTATTCCATAAATTGTACGTTGTAACTTAAAAAGTAAATGTAGAGAAATTGAAAATACAATGAGGTGGACACTTTATTTTGCCTATCAGTGTATATACTAAAATGAACTTCTGTCTGACCGATCGGAGTGAAAATGCAAACAAAATTTGGCATATGGGAGGTTTTGAAGGCAATGAATTCATGGTGGTTTGAGACCCCTCCCCCCTCTGGTCTCATACAAATGAAACACAAATTTCAACCAAAGATGATAATTATCCAGGCTACTAAAACACAAAATGTATTTCTCGGGTAAGAAGCATATTCTGATTGAAGTTTGAACCCCTTTTTATTCAAGAAAAAAAAAACTCATTTCGAAAAACAACCAGTTATATTCAATGTTCATTCATTTAGCTGCAAGCGAGCAACGTTCGCACTGGGTTCAGCTAGTTTCTGTAAAAATAAAACTTTAACATTTGATGAAAAACCTTATTTTTCTTTCCCAAAACATTCAATGGAATAACATAATGAAATTAACTAGAAATGAGAAGAAAAGTTATTATTTTTTTTTAATTCCAACTACACCCAAAAGTTGAAATTGTAGCAAAAAATGCAATTGCAGTTTTTGCAATCATATCTTGAGAAATCCGCATGATTCTGATAAGGCAATTTTGCCCATCATGATCCACAAAGCTTTTTATGGTATAAACAAAGCCATGCAAGTGTGTGCAAGCGGTTATCGCTGTGTGCCTTGTGCCTCGATAGTCGCAGCAACCGTTGGGTTTTTGTTCAACCGTCACCAACTTCTCAATATGGGTGAGACAATGGCACAGAATGCCGCTAAGCCATTTGCCACTGTTGCTATTCCGCAGTCAAGTGTTCTATTTTTATATTCACTCGTCATCACACTCCCATCTTCCTCTCAGGTCACCATGCGTTTTATGAAACAAACGAAGCCATGTAAGTGTGTGCGACCGATATTGGCTTCATTGTTGTAACGTTGTGTGCCTCGACAACCGAAGCAACTGTAGGGCTTTTATTCCGTTCACCTCAACTTGTTATGGTGACTGGATGGTTACTGTAAGGAGCCGTCATGCTGACGGTCGCGGTTCGATTCTCGGTAGCGGATCGAGATCTTTTTTTTTGTGGGCCATTGAATTTACTACTACTAATCAACACAACCTCACGCACACATTGAATTTTTCTAATCGAATTAATGTGTTGCTTTTTTGCCCACGACCAATGTTGCATTTTTTCTCCAAGTTACGATCCATTACGAGAAATGAAACCAAATCATGCGAAATCGCATTACAATCTTGCTTTTTTAATTTGGGTGTACCTTTGCTTATCTTGACAGATATGTGTATTTCGTTTACAATGTGCAGACTTCTTTCGTGTCGTGTTCTAATAACTCTACATCAAGTCGCAGGCACAAGTCAAGTTATTAGTAAATGACACTAATTGACCGATTTGAAAGATGTTTGATTTAAATGCTGCTGAATGTCTTTTAAAAAAAAGTATAATATTGACAGTGAAATCAAATTTTTGTTCTTCAAAAAACTTAAATTCATTCAATGGGTAACCTAATCAATTTCCATAACGATTATTGTAGATGCAAGATTTCTATGCACGAATTTTAAACGCGACTCGGAACGAGAAAGTGCTATCAGGCGGATCAATTTTACTCCTTTCAACGGTACCACGCATATGCCATATAATGTGCCCTGTCAAAAAAATTGTGTAGTTTCTTAGGATGCTACTGATATTGTTTTTATAAATAAACAATTATATGACAGTTACAGAATATTGCTCTGTTACGGTCACATTTATAACTTACACAATTCAATTGTCACCATCCACCGATTCTACGAAAGTGAATATAAGTTGTGCTCTCAGATAAGTAGTTCTTTCACCAAGTTCTAACCCTCAGCCAACAATGAACGTCAAATATATAAAAATCCTAGTCACTCTCCCACGCCTTCCAACAGTTTTATCTATGTTTGCACACCCTTGGCCGATACATTATATTTTTCTTCACTCGTTCAGCCATTTCCATTTTCACACGCACGACCCTTGCAAAGCCATGCAGAGAAGGTTCGGCAAAGTGGATGTACCGTTCGTTTAATGCTCTAAAAAACCAACGACTCCTTTTTCTACCGCCGCTACCCGGATACATATGGGGAATCGGAGAGGCAGCAAATTCTCACTTCCGTATCTGTTCCTCACAACATTGTGGCCACTGGACTAACAGTGGATGCCACCCAGAACCATAAAAGAAACGAATTTATGATTGGGCTTTGTGGGATTTTCTTGAAATCTCGCCCCTCACTGGCTCACCAACTTGCTACAAAGGACACAATTCGCTGTCCCTCATAGCTGTGCCGCATAAGATTGCCCGAGCTCGGCAGTTGGCTCACTTGTGGATCGGCTGATGCTGCCAAGAATCCGGTGAAATGTGAGTGTGTTAAGGTTGGACTTTATGATCGAATAATGTGCGGGAATTCGAACTTTCGCGTCAATATTGTATCACAAATTGCGACGGTTGTCGTAAAGTGTAGGCTTTTTTTCTGAGAAGGAACGGGCTAGAAATCATGCCGACGTTTTCTCCTTGACTTCGCACCAGAAGGAGAGGTAGGAATAAACTCCCGATTGGTAAATCTGTTTTAGATACAAATTTTATGGGAATTTGAACATGGGAGCTCTTCTATGCATGAAAATTTAATTGCATAACGTCACTAGTTTCTAAAATGGTTGAATATCGAATTAATTGAAATACCCATTTGCGACCATCATCATAATTCGAGCTTTATTTCTTCTCTATTCCGAAGGTCTACGAGATGTTCGTTGCCGGGTACCAGTTCCAGGTGTTGACGCCCCTCTTCACCGTGCACTGGGGTTTGCAGAATAAGAAAAGCCGACCGGCGTGGCGTGAGCGGCAGAACAACGTCAACCGGAAGTACTTTGAAATCTTCAAGCGGGAGGTGTTTGCCCGCTACCACAAGGACCCGCTGCGAATGCTGCTACCTAAGAAGGTTCAAAAACAGCATGGCATAGGTGCTGTGGCGGGTGCTGGCGCTGGTGGTGCGGCTGCAGGTGGAGGAGTGGGTGGAGCGGATAATAACGGTTGATGTTAATTAACGAACGATACTAACTGAATGCACACAACCCAACTGAACAGTCACAACACAACATTATCATTATGTCGTTATTGAGAACAAAACAGAGTAGCGAAAAGAAATATTAACTCAACAACATATAAATAGCAGCACGTGAATTCATGCTTCTCCTGCCAAATTAGACTATAAATAAATTTAATTGATATACATTGCGAATTTTCGGGCCGTTTTTGAAGAAGATGCTGAAATTATTTCCAAACTCTTTCAATTTCGTTTCCAATCTTTATTACTGCTAGGCTTTTTTCATTTGCATTTTTTCCCTTATCGTAAACAATGTCTATAACAATTTTGAATAGCATGGCAATGCCAAAAACGCAAATGTTCTAGTCGAAAACGTCAAAAGTGCTAGTTATTGGAAAGGTTTTTTTTCTTACTGAGCGGTGAACGATAAAAGACAAATTATTTTGTTATGTAATTGATTAAGTGAAGGTAAATGTATATATAGAGTGATTTTTAAAATGTATTTAGCAATTGAATAAATTAATGTTGTCATTTTCTCAGTGAAGAAATGTTTGTACTTAATTAACAATCACAGTCAGAAGAGACTTGCTCACCTTTCTTCAATTATTTTTGGCTAGAACGAGGATTGTGGAGGGAATCCAAGTACAGTTTGACCATCCTTCTTATTTATTACGTTTAACAATCTTTGGATCCTTATTTTTGTGACACTTTACATTAGAATTGTGCATTCGTGTCTTGATTATCTCAGTTATAAACATCTTCAGATACAACTCTTATTTCAACCCTTATTCTTCAGCTTCTCTTTTCCCGCTTGTCTATTTCTCTTGGTTTGCCCTAATTTTTCCTGCTTCTTACGATTATTTTACTTATCTTTCCAATTTTTCATTGAAATTTCTCCATTCTCTTTCTTTTTTTCTCTTTGTTTTCTCTCGCATTTTTTCTTCTGTTTCTCTTTTTCTACTATTGCTCCAACTTTTTGGAGTCTTTTTGGACTTCTATTCTTCCACTTCTTCCATTTTGATCTACTTCTTTACGATTTTTTCTACATTTCTCTCGTTCATGTTATCTTTTTCTATATCAATATTATCGCTTCTCTCCTCATCTTCACTTCTTCATTTTCTTCTGCTTCATTTGTTCAGTTTTTCCTTTTCGGATTCTCTTCTTGATTTTGTTCATGTCTCTCCATCCTACTAGATTTTTGCTTTTCTCCGCTTGTTCTCGTTCTCCGCAACTGTTTTTCTTCAGTTCGACAGAGCTCATCCTTCTTTTGCTTCTTTTCTTTAGTTTTCTTTATCCGCTTTTGTTGTATCGGACACGATTCAGCTTTCATTGTTTTCTTTACCAGCTTTTCCATTTCCTGATTCCGCTACAGTTGTTCCCTCATAAAATTTATCAATCGTGTTGTTTGTTCCTTGGTATTTGCAAGAGCGTCGCGTAGACCGGCCGCAATGTCATTTTGCTCTTTTTTATTTACAAATTTCCTGCATTCAAGAATTAAATGCTGGACCTCCATCACCGTGCTGCAATATTTACAATTGGGCGGTGGCTCCTTCCTCAACAGAAACGTGTGTATTAGCTGCGTCTGGCCGATATTCAAACGTATAAGAACACGTTGGTCATCCGTGCTCCGCGTTCCGCCCACCTACAGGTCTCTTCGTTCACTTCCTTCAACTTTGGCTCCCTATTCTTATACCACTGGTTATTCTACCAGCGGCTTGTCTATTGCTTTACTTTCCTCATAACATCTTCCCCTGGAATTGGCTCATCGATGGCCTGTTGTCTTCTGGCCTCGTCAGTCGGCTTTGAAATTGACACTGGTTACGGAGTACCCAGAAATCCAGAAGAATCGCATTAGTCTATTAAACGCTGTCTCTTCCACTTCTTGAATCCACGGGTGTCGGGATGTTACAGCCTCCAACGCTGGTACGCAGCTAGCAGAGTCTAATAGAACCAACCATTTGTTGTTTATGTTAGGGATCATGACAGCCATCGTTAAGGCGTATACCACCTCAAAAACAAAAACGCTGCAATCTTTTGGAAGACAAGGTGACAGCAATTCCTCCGTTGAAGAAAGCGGCCCCTACAGTATCTTCTCTATAAGAGCCTTCGATGTAGACGATGGTCGATTGATGGAAGTGATTGCTCCGGAAGATCACCAGCTCGTTTGTTTTCTCCACGTCACACACAACCGTAGGCTTTCATACGTGCCACAAATGGTCACTCTGCCTCACAAGTTGACGAACAGCAGAGAACACTGTATCTGTCAATTCTTCGAGGCCACACTAGGCTCGTTTAAACAGCGGAATTGTGATGATTACACATTTCTTCGCAACTATTCGGATGGCAGTCTACGCTACGGACTGTTCTGCCAGCAGTTCGAATGGGAAGGTCTCTGCTTCGGCCATGATCGAAAATATCAGACTGGTCACGAAAGCTTTGGAAGCATACCGATCCATTGAATTACTAAACATATTTTTAGGGCAGCTTCGCGGTTACTCTGGCTGAATGCACCTGCATCAGCGATGTCTGATTGCCACGATGAAACTTGGCACTGTTCATCTTCAAAATATACAATCGAGCCTTACACGCTTTTTTAACCATCCGGCAGTGTAGTTTGAAACTCAGCGTTCGATCCAGGGTAATTACCAGTACTTTCAGCCGGTTGGCCCTTGGAACGGGAATTCACTCGATGGTTATGTCACATGCAGGTTCCAACGTGCATTCGTGCTACAGTACCTCTTTGCCCATTTATCAATGGCCCTGACGGCCGTCTACAGTTTGCGATGGAGGCCTTCACGTTTTGCTGTTCGTACCACGAGATGGATGTCGGTCGCGCACAACAATATGCTGACTCCTCTTGGTATTACCCGGAAGATGGGCTTCATCGCAATTAGGAACAGCGTTACGGATAGGACCAAACCCTGTGACACTCCATTTTCCATTTCATGTTCACGAGACATGTGTCCTCCTACAGACACTTGGAATGTCCGTTCTGAGAATGAGAATATGAGCATTGAGTGTTTCAATGTTTGCAATACACCGTTATGCCAGATGGCATCGAATATCTTCGACAGATCTAGGGAGGTTACCAGGGAATATTCACCTGCGGTTGGCAGCGATCTCTCCAGCTCTTCATAGTAGGTCTCGGTACCGCGTCCTGCTTGAAACGAGTGTTGGCGTTTGTCAGCCCGTCCATTCGACTACAGTTCGGCAATCAGTCGACGATTGATGGTCAGCTCAAACAGCTTCGACATGCAGCTGGTGAGCGAGACTGGTCAAATGGCATTAGGTCCGCAACCATGGCTGTTCGGCTTCGGATTGGGAACGACAATAGCACTCCATCAACTGGTAGAGAACTCATCATTGTACCAGCTTTTGTTCAGCAGCTCAAGGAGCGTAACTTTCACAGACAAAGCCCTTTGTCGAGAGCCCACAGAAGTTCATTGAGGGTAAGGTCAATATTGTACACATCACCGGTGTTGGGCGTAACATCTAGGGACTCTCGATCAGCTGCTGCCTTTGCCACATAGAACGATGGGGAGTAAATGCCTGCGTCCGGAAACGGATGATCTGGTAGAGTACCGGAGCCGCCGATCCCCTCCCCCGCAACTCTAATTCGGCCTTTCCGTCATTCCGAGCGCGGTCATCTGGCAACAACCCTGGCAACACCGCTACACATAGACAAATTTGATAGTCAATTTTACCATTATTGGGGTAAGGATGACTATTACAGTATAGTGCGTTTGAACCGACTATGATCGTGGTCAAAACGACCATTAAAAATAGTTGATCCAAAATTTGCCATAATGTGGGAATAGTCCTTGCTATCATGATCATAGTCAAGAATACCATGAAGTGGTGAATTTGACCATTTTCATGGTTATTGTATCCATTATATGCAATAGTCATCTTGACCATGATTTAATTGTCGGTATAACGATAGATTTTTTTTCAGAGTACCATCGCCAGTTCATCGCATCCCGTCGATGTGAGCCTCGGCTAGAATCGCGCCGACCGCCAGCATAACCAAAAACCTGCGCAGGTACGTTAAACAATGGCCATGAACACACTGAACAACATACACACTCACACACACGCTTGATTGAGAAAGTGGAAAGAATAATAAACGAAAATGAATTCAAACCGATGGTTCTATTTATTTTCTAAATCCTAAGCCTTATAGTCCGCCCAGGTATTTTTCCGTTACGTTCAGCTTAGAGCACGTTTTCGTTTTCCACCTCGTTCTTGTGCTTGAAATTTTGGTTGCCACGTGGCATTTACCTGAGTAGAACGACCGTTCAACCCACTGAGAGATTGCGCTCATGCTTCGGAAAGTTTAGTCGGGCATTAAACAAATCACGATCAGTGGCCTCTCGTAGTCGAGAGTGGCGCTTAAGCCACTGCGTTTGCCGAATCTCAGAGGAAAGCGTGGGAACGGTTTCATTGGTAACCCTCTGCCACAGTTCGTTCGTCGATCTATTTACGTTGAGTGAGTTGTTCGTGCAACTGGAAGGTCCATTCTTATTTCTAGGTGACTTCAACGCACACCATCTTGCAGGGGAATCGCGCACGTCGGAGGAACTTGGCTGATTCGTCACCGACACAACCTTGGATAAATAGCTTTCTCTAAGACGGGATGGAAAATCTTCAACCAGACACTTGAAGAACATAGGGTGTGGGAACAAGAGTGAAAACTCCTTGAAAACTGAAACATGCGTTTTGTGATTTCCTCAACTCCCGCACTCGGAGGAGGCGGAGGACTGTGCATGCCGGTATTTGTGCAGATACTGTCTAAAGCAGCCGTGGCCTGACAGAATCTGCGTAAAGTGGACGTTCACTTCACCGTGTCGCCTACTGGCCCACACGGATAGTTCTGGGAGTACTCGGTGGGTCCACAGATCATTGGAGGATTTGTTCCATTCACACTGCCACTTAACTATATATGCGGCTTTAGTGAGCTTTCGAATATCTCTTGTGCCACGTTGTTCAAAGAACTCTACATTCTCTTTTATGACGATATTGGAATCATGCCCGCTAGGATGCAGACCACGTCGCGTCATACCGGTCAATATGTACTAAACAGTTTTGAACGCATCACCTTGTGTGTACTCTCGAACTTACCTAGGTAGCTCTTAATACTCAAAGCGGTGATCCTGCCGGCCAGCCGTACCTATGGCGACATTGGCCAGGAGCTCAAGCCGTCCAGTAGACTCCAGTTCGGCAATCAGTTGACGGTTGATGATCCACTCAAACAGCTTTCCCATGCAGCTGGTATGCGAGACTGGCCAAAAGTCATCAGGTCCGGAATCATGGCTGTTCGGGTTTGGAATGGGAATGACAAAAACATTCCGTCAGCTGGTGAGGAACTCACAAATGTACAAGATATTGTACAGCTGCTCAAAGACCGTAAATTTCACAGACAGAGCCCTTTGTCGGAGCTCACAGAAGTTCATTCACGGTAATGTCAATATTGTACACATCATCGGTTCAGAGATGTTGGGCGAAACATCTCTGGAATCTCGTTCAGCTGCTGCCTTCGCCATCTGGACTGATGGAAAATAGCTGCAGGTCACTGATTTCATCTGCTACACCGTCCGTTCACTTGAGTATCACCGTACACTGTTGTTGGCTGCCACGCACAGTATTCACCATCTGCCACAGTTCGTTCGTCGTGCTGCTTGTGTTGAGTAAGCTGTTCGAGCAACTGGAGGGTTCATTTTCATTCCTGAGTGACTTCAACGTGCACCATCTCGCAGAGGAGTCGCGAACGTCGGAGGAACTTAGCCTTTGCATCGCCAAAACAACCTCGGATAAGTAGCTTTTTTTTTAGACGGGATGGAACATCTGCAACTAGACACCTTAAGAACTCAAGGTGTGTAAACTCCTCGATCTAATAAAAACACACTCGTATTTTAAGCCTCGGAACTTCCGCCATTTGAATTGGAGATAAAGGACAATCTGCGAGCTGATATGCATACCGCATCTCAGATGTCCCGGTATTGACACATTCTCTGGGCGAGATTGCCCGGAGCCGTGTCGTGACCGCTTACGGCTATCATTCCGGATCTCACACCGTCGAAGCGAAGACATACAAAGAACACATGTTCCGTGGTTTCCTCAACTCCCGCGCACTCGGTGCAGATGGTGCACTGTGCATGCCCGTATTTGTGCAGATACTGTATAAACCAGCAGTGGCCTGATATAACCTGCGTTAAGTGGAAGTTCACTTCACCGTGTCACCTACTGACTCACCCGGATAGTTAGGGATTACTCGGTGGGTCCACCGACCTTTGGAGGAGTTGTTTCATTCACGCTGCCACTAAACTATAGATGTGCCTTTAGTGATCTTTCGAATGTCCTTGTGCCACGTTGTTCGAAGCACTCTACATCCTCTTTTATGACGATATTGGAATCATACTCGCTAAGACGCAGACCGCGTCGCGTGATACCGTTTGATATGTACTAAACAGTCTTGAACACATCACCTTGTGTCTACTCTTGAGCTTACCTATGTAGCTCTTAATGCTCAAAACGGTAATCCATGCCGGCCAGCCGTACCTATGTATGGACAGGGCGACACTGGCCAGTAGATTACGCTTACTCCCTTGCACCGCCAAGCTATTCGTCATCATGTAGGATAAGGCCGATATAGCCATAGAGGCTATCTTGCAGGCGTAATCAACGTGGCTGATAAAGGATAGCTTGTTGTCGATTATAACTCCCAAGTACCTCAGGGAGCTCTTAGGTTTTCTTGTGCAATTTCCTGCACTAATCGTCTGCAAACCCGACGATCTTCATCGTGTTCCATAGCACTGGGCCCAGGATCGAACCTTGCGGGATGCCTGCGGTGATCTGAATATGCCTTAACCACATATATATTGTACACCAGTACTCGATTCTAGAAATAACCTCTTAGTATCTTGTACAGGTACCTAGACACCTGGAGGCGTTGCGCTGGATTGCCAATTCAGCCGTCTCGATGACGGACAGAATATAATCCACTATCGACTTTTCTTTACCGAAGCCAAACTGGTTGTTTGACAGACCGCCTGTACTCTACGTGTACTTTGTCAGTCTGTTGAAGATTACCCCCTCGAGCACCTCACCCGCTGTATCGAACAGACATATGGGTTTTTATACCGGTGGATCACCTGGTGGCTCCCTGTCTTTGGTAGTTACACTAGGGTTTGAATTTTTAAGAAGCCAGGAAAGACGCCCTTGTTCAAAAACTTTTGAATCACAACCCTGAACATTTCGAGAGTCAGTAAGATGGCCGTCTTGATGGCCATATTCTTAATTCCATCCAGTCCTAGCGTCTTCACTTTGCACAATGAGTTATTCGTTCGTCACCGTCGCCTTGTTTCCGGCCTTCCTTGTGCCGTTATCAATGCACACGTGGTTACGGATGTTTTTCTGGGCCGTCCATCTCTCCATCGCTACTGAAACGCAGGTCATGGTACAAATCTACGGCGGTGAGAAGCCAGGGACTCGGATCTTGGCTAGGAAAGAGTCGTTCAATCATCACCTACAGCAGCTCTGGTGATTGCTTGGTAGGAGCCGCCGGTTCTCGTGTTTATGCCATTACTACCCGATAGGCGTTTCCATATGCGCTCATATTGGCCTTCTGACACAGGCTCTCGAAAAAGGCTGGCTTGCTGGCCTTTATATCCTTATGTAGTGCGGCCTTCGTGTACTTCCGTAAGTTTCGGACATGCCGCTGGACCACACTTTTTTGCATAGTGTCGACCTTGCCAGATCATCTCTAGCGAACGGATTCGCTTTCTCCTGGGTTATCTTGTTCCTTGAGGTATTACTCGCCATGCTGCTGGCCGATAGCCGCTATCCAAACTCACGTGAAGTAGTCGCTATAGTGACCTCATGGTTGTCTATGTAAACTTGAAGGTGAGTAGGGAATCCATATGAGAGTTGACTCGGCCCTCATAGGGATCCCTCCGTAGTTCGTTTAGCCGTTAAGGGGAGCTTAACGTTTCCAAAGTGTACCGTGGGGAAGTAAAGTACCTCTCACCTCATAAACAGCAGGATAAACTGGCTGTAGAATCGTGCTTACTGGCCGTTGTTTGAACGCATCACCGTCGAAACCATTGGCCCAGATGTCAACTAGGGCAACAGTTTCACCGAGAAGCTAATAGCAGCAGCGACTTTCTCCATGCTACGGACCAGTGGCTGCGTATGACCAAGATTGAAGCGACGACGGTGATCCGATTGCGACGAAAGTACCTGCGATCTCTTCTGCCACCGCAGCAATCCGATCCTGAATAACCCGAAGCATTAGCTATATTCCGGGAAGATAGAACGGCGGTACGAAAAGCAATCCAGCAAGCAATGGAGCAGTCGTGGGAGAACTCCGTGGCGGCAATCATGGGATCTATCTACCGGCCAAATTTTCAGGAATTGTTGATGATGATGATGGTCCCGCCACTTACCCCTACAAAGGTTTGAGCTAGACGATTTATCTATAAGATAATTTATTAAAAACAATTCAACCAGTTATGCAAAACCAAAAACGAACTGATTGTATCTACAGATATAAACTTCTTCCAAAACTGTTCATTTGCTTTACAGCGATATAATTGTGAAAAGCTATTGATGTCAACCACAAATGTTCGCAAATAAACCCAGCGAGCAGAAAATTCTATTACAATTAAAATCACAGAATCCTGTATAAGGACATTATCAAAATACAATCCAATATCCGATCTTGCCCGCTACCGAGTGAGGTTTCAACACTAATGGAACCGCCACCTTAGTTTTGGGCTGACCAAGGATATCCCCAATAAGGGAAATCAAGAAAATTTCCAAACCGAAAAAATCCTGGACCGGCCCTAGTCAAACTTTTACTTTCAACCACAACAAAACTGACAAAGAATTCCCCGACAATCAGCCAGACAACCCACTACTATTTCATGGCATCTTCTCAAGCATCAAAGGCCAATATTTTTTTTGTAAATTCAAAAAGAAGTCCTTTATACCTGTATACCGCGCGCGAGGCTCAAACTTTTGAAGACTACACAAAAAATGAAGACTACTTTAAATTACAATAACAAAATAAAAACTTTAAATCCATCATCATCATCGAGGCGAAAAATATAGTTTGTTTGTGCCCCATGACAAATATAAAACATTTAACAATAAACCATACAAAATATCCGTTGTAATAACATCGTCAAGATACAAAATTAGTCAAGAGTAAAAAGTTATCAGAGTAGCTGTTCAAAAGGCAGCTTTGATGTGTGAAATACATTGTCTCTTAAAATCTGTTAATGTTGCTGCACGTTTGATGTGTATAGGCATCGAATTGAAAACATTTATACCTTTAAAAAACAACGAATTTTGTGAAGCTCCGTACAAAAAATATGGTGTTCTAACATCATTCGCGTTTCTAGTGTTATATCTATGAATATCACTTCCTCTTTCAATTCGATTACACAAATATCGAGGCAGCAAACCGTTTATTATTTTAAAAATGAACACCATTGTCAAATACACAACTCTCTGCTTCACCGATAGCCACTGTAGGGCATCTAACAAAAAAGAGGAGGAAGTGAACCTGTTACATCTCAAGATCAAACGCTGCAATCTCGATATTTGTGTTTGATTAGCTAAAAACAAAATGGAAGGGCAAAATTCAATGTGAGGAGAGATGATAGATTTGTACAATTGTATTTTACTAGCAATAGTTGAATCGTTTTTCAATCGGCAGAGAATACCGTACTTCTTGGCTATTTTCTTGATGACATCGTCAATGTGAGAGTCAAATTTTAATCTATCATCAATAATCACGCCAAGATATTTAATCTCACGAACGCAATCAATTGTTACATCATCAATTTTAACAGAGACGTCTTCGTTAACTCGATTCCGCGAAATTACCATGAATTTAGTTTTACTTATGTTCAATTTCAACTGTTTGTACTTTAACCATCTACTTAGAGAATGTAAATCTGCATTCAAATGTGAAACGGCCTCCTCGAGGCTTTTAGCTGCAATGAACAACACGGTATCATCAGCAAAAAGATTAATATCACAAAATCACAAGACTCGTCGCATGTCATTAATATATAGAATGAATAAAATGGGCCCTAATACACTCCTTGTGGTACGCCAAGGCTGTTCTCCACAGGGCTCGACACGGAATCATTAAAGCCGTCCGTTGAGTTCTGTCAGACAAATAGCTTTCGAACCATCTGTATGCAGAACCCGAAAATCCAAAGCGCTTGATTGATTTTAACAATCAAGGGCCGAGAAATCGTTTCAAAAGCGCGTTTCAGATCCAAAAAACAGCAACAATCGTATCTTTACGCTCTACATTTTCTTTCCATTTTGCTAACACTAAATTTAACGCTGTTTCACAAGAATGACCTTCGCGATATCCCGATTGTTCCGGCGCAATCAAATTATTACTATTTAAATACGTTAACAGCTGGCCTTTTACAACAAGTTCCAAAATTTTCTCTAAAGTGTGCAACATGTTAATAGGACGAAACTCTTCGGCTTTAATCGTTCCAGCGACTTTTTGAATGGGAATAACTAAAGATTCTTTCCAAACTTGTGGCACGTGCCCAGTTTGCAGCGATTCATTAGTAAGGTCCAGCAGGTTGTTTCCGATGACATTAAAGCAATCTTGTACTACTCTTGCAGTAACGTTATCCACTCCAGCCGTTTTGTTCAAAGAAAAGCAAATAGATTTAAGATCCTCTAACGTTATTGGGTGAAAACTTTCAAATGTTTATGAACTTTCGCTTTAGAATTCCCAATACTGGAACCAGAACATACCCATCTTCGCTTCTGCAGAAAGACGGTTGAGGGAACAAATATTGTTTTCTCCTTTATCGTTGGAAACACCGTGATATCGATTTACAAAACTTTTGTATCAGTTCATTAATATTCAGCAAGTTATAATTTACAAATGTTTAACAAGTTCAAAACCAGTTTCTACTAGATGATGTTTTCAAGTTCGAATAAACATCAAAATGATTTCTAATTTTAATACTACTGAGAGTAGTTTTTTACTTCAGTACGTGGACCTTCTGGACAAGCTATTCGAACGAATTGTTATGCCAAGCGCTCGACGGCCACCAGCCTTGTCGTATTTACATCGTTCATTATCCGTGAAATGGAACGCAGACGCCATACCCACAGATGTTTCTACGGCTTTCGATAAAATAAACCATCAGATTGCAATTGCAAGGGAACGACAAAATGGAGATTCACGATCAATTGTTGAGCTGGCTCCGCTCATACCTGACTAGTAAAACTTTATCTGTAGATATTGCAGATTATGCCTCGTCTAGCTTTCCAGTAGCACCCGACGATCCTCAAAGCAGTTATATATGAAGGACATCAACTTGGTCCTCGGATACCATTAATTAACCTTCCCCGTCAACCTGAAGTTGTACTACGTTATACGCCCATTATAACATGTAGTTAAATGTATCCAAATGGTTATCTCCCGGTTATCTCCTTCTACCGAAAACGTGCAACGTATCTACACGGCTATATCCTTCGAAAAATGCGCATGAACAGCGAAACATATCAAGGACCGATCGATTCCCAACTGTTATTCGAGAACCACATTTCCTGTATTGTTTCCAAGGCCTCATCGCAGTTGGGATTCAAAACTTCAAAGACTTTTACTGTCTAAACACACTATAAAGATTGGACTCGGAAAAAATGAAACACTTTGTTTTGGGTGTAATTATTTATCGCGTGGGTAAGATATAATGAAATTTTGGGTAATACTAGTTTAGAGTGTTATGTTTATGTGTGCAAAATTTTGCGATCTGTCAAGTCGTTTTCAAGATGCATTCGAAACAAGAAGAGCTACGCCAGCAAATCATGGGCGCGGTGATCGATAATCCTGGTCAGTCGCACAGATGGATCGGCAAAAGGCTTGGAATCCACCATTCCACCGTGTCCCGCATTTTGAAGATGTTCCAGGAGACGAAGGCCATCGAGCGGCGCGCTGAAAGCGGCCGAAAACTGAAAACAGAATACCCAGAGGAGGCGTGGAAGATAAGGCAGTACTTTAAGAATAACCCAAACCTTTCCACCCAAGACGTGGCCAAAAAGGTCAATTTGTCGAAGTGGTTCGTCCAGCAGACCATGAAACGGGCAGGGCTACGTGTTTTTAAGGCCAGGAAGACACCAATCCGGGCTGACAAGCAAACCACGGTGGCCAAATTGCGTGCGCGGAAGCTGTACCGTGAGTGGCTGGTCATGCCAGGCTGTCTCGTCATGGACGACGAGACACATATCAAGGCAGACACCAAACAAATCCCCGGCCTCGAGTTTTTTGTCGGTACGGCCCGCATGGAGGTTCCGGAAAAGTTCCGGAAGAGAAAGATGGACAAATTCGGGAAGAAGTACCTGTTGTGGCAGGCGATCTACGAGTGCGGACGGTACAGCAAGCCGTTCCTTAAAACCGGCACCATAAACGGGCAGATTTATCGAGAAAAATGCTTCAAGATGCGCTTGCTGCCCTTCCTCCACCCTCACCGTGGTCCCACGCTGTTCTGACCGGATCTCGCTTCGTGCCAATACGCCAAGCCTGTAATGGATTGGTACGAAGCGAAGGGCGTTATTGTGGTCTCGAAAGAGGTGAACCCGCCAAATACACCAGAACTTCGTCCGATCGAAAAGTTTTGGGCAATTATGAAGAAAAAGTTGAAGAAAAGCGGAAAAACATTCAAAACCGATGAAGCTTTGAAGAAAATCTGTGAGAAATTGTGTAAACAAGATGGACAAAGCCTCGCCCAAGATCTCATGAGCAGTGTTAGGAGAAATGTACGAGCATTCAGCTTGGGGGAGGAGATTCAATAAATATTATGCCAAAAAATAATCACAATAGATCTAAAAACTGGTCGCAGTGATGAAAATACCCGACAAAGAATAAATGCAAAAACATAGCTAATTTATAGTTATTTAATCCCTGAAAATTTGAGAAGTATCCGATATAAAATTAATTTTTGGTGATCGTTTTTGTGTCTCATTTTTTCCGAGTCCAATCTTCACTGCTCTTTAGTTTGTCTTGAATTGGAGTACTGTGCCGGCGTTTGGATGCATTCACCAACAATGCAGTTATTTCAAAACAAAAAGAGTAAACAGTCATTATTTTCGTATTTAAAAAGATTAGGCTTTTGGATAAAAAAATTGTTCCAAAAGTTTTGATTATAGTTGAGTTAAATTCTAAAAGTTGTGGTTGTAGATAGATGAAACCCTTTCCGCATGTTAAGCTAATAATGTTCTTCTTCTCAAAATTTTCGACAAGAATACCAGATCGAGAATTGGTCCGAACCGCCCACTCACCTTTGCCTTACAGATAGCTTCAGAACAGTGTACTCATTTCGTTCTTCATTATCATCATTAAGGCATAATGGCTCTCATTTGAAAATGGTACAGCTAACTAAACCGGCATCTCGTCAGCCATAAAATCTGATTATACACTGGTCGTGATTTGGTTTGACTGACACATGACAGATTTCACACTATAAGCTGTGAATAATTTACCGCCATTCCTGACAAAGAACTTCTTGCGCTGCCTCTCTAAATTTTCGCCCGTCTCAGAAGATAAATCCGGTTAGAATGGACAGGCCAATTAAAATTCAATGCCTCAGATTCGTATGCGCTATTAATCAAGTGTCATCGGTCGGTTGGTCGCCCTAAGGATGAGCACTTTCCATCTCATCACACAATCCGAAAACGACGTGTGACTGGCCTATACATCTTCCATATTGCCCTAATGGAAAACAAATTGGGTGGCTCATTGTGGATACCGCGGGGATGCACCGCCCACTTAATTCAATATCATAAACACGTTCCACGTTCGGTGTGTCATTTCTCTTCCACACTGCCCACGGATGATGCGGATAAGTTGGCGGTAACAATCCAAACAAATGGCATTCGTAATTATAGCAAATGAGAGTCTACCGGAGTCCAGCTACCGAGCGTTCCCGGCGGGATTGCCACCCTTCTTTGGTATTCGTGATCCAATCTGGGGATGATCCAGCTGAATTTGCCACTGCAGTATGTGTGCGGGGGAAAATTCAGCCGCAAAAAAGTTGATTGAAGTGACACTGGCAGTAGTTGGTTTCTATGGCACTGGACGTTCCAATTGGAGTCAGAATCCAGTTGAGCACCGATCAGCAGGTTGGCGCAAAAATAAAATTGTAGTATTTAGAAAGATGTCTAAATGTTTGAATCTGTTGCTTACATCAGTTTTGGATTACAGAAAGCAAGTGTGGTTAATCAAACAATCAAATAATTGTCAAATCGACAAATAATCGCAATGCCGTTCTGAAGTACCCTATCAATAGTTTTTCCATAAATAAATAATGCTTCATTTGCAGTTCAGTCTTTTAAATACTCGTAATGCCTAGAACCGTTGACAACTATTACAAGTCTAAATTTGATTATATTTAAAACTCGATGGTTTGGTTACTGGCTTTAGTATTCCTAAACATTAATTCAAAATACACTCGCTAACATTGTCTGCCGATTCTGTTCGAAATCTATAAATTTCATTCGACCACTATGTACTAGTAAGTTTCAAACAAAACCAAAACCTGCGCTGCTAAGCCAGTTCGGTCGATTGTCGCAGTGGGTATTGGCAGTATTGCAAAACCGTAGCAGGCCACTTCCAAATAATTTCTCCTCGGTCATATTCTGTAATTTATGGCGCTTTGCTCCGGGTGTTCTGCGCTGGTACCTGTTGTTGTAGTTCTTTTCTCTTGCACCGATGGCATCGCCATCACCAACGAAACAACCATTATATCGTTGCAAGTGCCACCACCTTCGCCAGCAAATCGGATCCCACGGTTGCCGTGTTCCATTTTTACGCTTCCGCCGTAGCTGCCTGGAAAGGGAGGGCACTTTTTTTCCGTATAGGACGATGAGAATATGCACAATAAAGTTTCTGTGCATTGACCAATATAAAAATGTTTCCTAACATAAAAATTTAAAATATGGTACTGCATGCATGGTCCAGCTGATATCCTATGCAACGGATGATGTAGAATAGCACGTACATAGCGTCAGATACTCGGATGTTAACATTGGGCAGTTTTGGCGAGGGTTCGCTGTTCGAAGGTATTCAAATATCGTATTTATTGTTAAACATAACAGGACTTGTACCCACTATGGTGATTTTCCTTGCTTCGATTATCACTTTTCACGATGTGTTTGTGAATATATTTCGAAACAAAACATTCGCCTTCCATATTACATTGGTATTGAAATAGAGGTTGGAGCTGTTTTTTTATCCTTTTTTTACCGTAAAAAAACCAGCAGGAGAACTTACATGAATTTATTTTTTCTTTTTGTTTCCAAAGCTGTTTTGGCAAGTAAACCATGTTTTGCGAATTTTTGATTTGTATGTAACAGCGGTTGGGTAGTTTGTATCCACACTTCTCACGACAAAATCTCGAGTTCATAGGATTCATGGAAGTGTTCCAGTTTGCGAGAGATATGTGTGTTAATCCCATAATCATATCAACAGTTTAAAACCAGAAATTAGAAGAAAAAATAGTATTTTCAATTAAATTCCAACAACCTTTGCCTATCTTGACAGATACGCGTATTTCGTCTACAATGTGCAGACTTCTTCAGTGACTCGTACTAATAACTCGACAAGTCGACAGACAGACAGACAGACGAAGTGAGTGATAAGACGACGTACGCAGCGATCTTAAGAAAAGTGAGGGAGGACCCGGAGCTTAAGGACTTGGGTGAAAAAGTGGTGAGGACTAGGCGCACCCAGAAGGGGGAGTTGCTGTTTGAGCTGAAGAAGGATCCCATGATCAGGAGCTCGGCCTTCCGGGAGCTTATTGCCAACTCCTTAGGTAGTGAAGGAAATGTAAAGGCTTTAACGCAGGAGGCAGTGGTCGAGTGCAGAGACCTGGACGAGATCACTACGGTAGACGAACTGAGGGATGCACTGGCCTCACAATGCGCGCTGGGTGAGGTTCAGATGACCATTCGGTTGAGGAGAGCGTACGGTGGTACACAAATAGCAGCGATAAGACTACCGGTAGAAGCTGCCAACAAAATGGTGGAGGTGGGCAAGGTGAAAGTCAGATGGTCAGTGTGTCCGTTGAGACTCACCCCTCGAATAAACAAACAGATGGAGAGATGCTTTAAATGCATGGCGTTTAACCACCAAGCGCGAAACTGAAAAGGCCCGGACAGATCCGGTCTATGTAGGAAATGTGGTGAAAAAGGACACGTTGCTAGGGACTGCACAAAGCAACCGAGATGCTTGCTCTGCAAACCTGAAGACAGAAACGACCACGTGACGGGTGGCTTCCAATGCCCTGCATACAAGAAGGCGATGGCGGGCCGGGATTAATGGAGATCATCCAGTTAAATCTCAAACATTGCGACACCGCACAGCAACTGTTGTGGCAGTCGACAACAGAAGCAATGTGTGACGTGGCAATTATTGCTGAACCATATCGGATCCCCTCTGAGAACGGCAACTGGGTGGGGGACTCATCAGGGATTGCGGCTATCCAAGTGATTGGCAGATTCCTTATCCAAGAGGTGCTAGACAGTTCAAGCGAAGGTTTCGTAATCGTCAAAATTAATGGGATCTTTGTGTGCAGCTGTTACGCACCCCCACGGTGGACTCTGGAGCAGTACAACCGAATGCTGGACGCTCTCACAGAGAAGCTGATCGACCGAAGACCGGTAATCATTGGAGGCGACTTCAATGCTTGGGCAGTGGAATGGGAAAGCAGACTGACTAACCCCAGAAGGTACAGTTTTCTGGAAGCGTTGGCGAGGCTGGACATCAGGCTGTGCAACAAAGGTACCGTTAGTACATTTCGCAGAGATAGCAGGGAGTCTATCATCGACGTCACGTTCTGCAGTCCGTCGCTGGTGAGGAGCATGAACTGAAGAGTATGTGAGGATTATACACATAGTGATCACCAGTCGATCCGGTATAGTGTTGGAACACGAATGCAGACGGTTGTTAGAGAGATAAGGACTAGCGGGCGGAGATGGAAGACGACGGACTAGCGGGCGGAGATGGAAGACGAAGGACTTCGACAAGGACCTTTTGATCGAAGCACTTCGCGCAGATGAGTTGACAGAAACTCTGGCGAGGGCTTGCGATTCGACCATGCCAAGGAGATTAAAGCCAAAGAACAACCGGCGGTTAAATTACTGGTGGAACGAAACTCTTGCTAGTCTTCGTGCTGCTTGTCTCAGAGCTAGAAGGCGCTTTCAGAGAACAAGGTCTGAAATGGTCAGAGAGGAGCGTAAGATAATCTTCCGTGAAGCTAGAGCGCCTTCAAACGGGAGTTTAAAATCAGCCAATCCAACTGCTTCAAGAAGTTGAGCCGGGAAGCTGACGATGACCCTTGGGGCAACGCTTATCGGGTCGTAACAGCGAAGATCAGGGGTCCAGTGACGCCAGCGGAAATGTGCCCGGATAAGCTGAAGATCATCGTGGAGGGTCTTTTCCCGCAGCATGATTCGACGACGTGGCCGCCTACACCATATGAAAATGAAGACCGAGTTACCATTGCAGGTATGCAAGTCTCCAACAACGAGCTGTCATTAGTGGCGAAAGGTCTGAAGCTGAAGAAAGCTCCGGGTCGGAATGGCATTCCAAACGTGGCTCTAAAAACTGCGATACTGGCGTTTCCAGATTCGTTCAGGATGGTGCTGCAGAAATGCCTAGCAGATGGTTACTTTCCGGATAAGTGGAAGATCTAGAAATTGGTGCTGCTGCCGAAACCAGGGAAACCGCCGGGGAATCCAGCATCGTATAGGCCCATATGCCTGTTGGATACACTGGGGAAGCTTCTTTAAAGGATTATACTTAATCGACTGACGCAGTTCACGGAGAGCGAGACCGGCTCATCTGAAAAGCAGTTTGGATTCCGAAAAGGGAGATCAACGGTGGATGCAATCAGGACGGTCATTGAAGTTGCAGAGAGAGCGTCCAAGAAGAAGAGGTGCGGCAATCGGTTCTGCGCGGTAGTAACGATTGACGTCAAAAACGCTTATAACAGTGCCAGCTGGGAGGCCATCGCCAAAGCGCTGCATGGTATGCGGGTTCCCCACTACTTGTGTAGAATCCTTAAGAGTTACTTCCAAAACCGGATTCTGGTCTACGAAACGAACTCGGGGCAGAAGTCGATTAGGGATACGGCGGGCGTTCCGAAAGGCTCCATACTCGGCCCAACGCTGTGGAACATAATGTACAACGGAGTCCTAAAACTGAAGCTGCCCAAGGGCGTGCAGATCTTCGGGTTTGCGGATGATGTCGTCCTCACGATAACCAGAGAGTCGCTGGAAGAAGTAGAAATGCTGGTGGCGGAGTCGACCGACGCAGTTGAAAACTGAATGAATGCAGTCAAGTTGCAGCTTGCTCACCACAAAACGGAAGTGATGCTGGTCAGCAACTGCCGAAAGATCCAGTGGATGCAGATTACCGTAGGAGGGTACGTCATACCATCCGAGCGGGCTTTAAGACATCTAGGAGTGATGATCGATGGCCGGTTGAATTTCAACACCCATGTAGACTATTCCTGCAAAAAGGCGGTTAAAATGGTCAGTGCGCTTGCAAGGATCATGCCGAACGTCGGTGGTCCGAAAGGCAGCAGTAAGCGACTTCTGACGGCCGTATCATCCTCGATACTGCGGTACGGCGTTCCACGATAGGGAGCCGCGCTCAAAACGAAACGTAACCGCTGGAAGTTGAACAGCGTGTTTCGTCTGATGGCAATTAGAGTCGCAAGTGCGTACAGAACCATCTCGTCGGAGGCATTTTGCGTTATCGCCGGGATGATTCTAATCTGCGTAACCCTAGCAGAGGATATCGAATGCTATCAACGGAGAAGAACCAGTAATGCGAGGAAGACGGCCAGGCTAGACTTCATGGTCAAATGGCAGCAGGAGTGGGACAGCGCGGAGAATGGAAGGTGGACCCACCGGCTCATCCCCAATGTGTCGACGTGGGTGAACAGGGAGCATGGAGAGGTGAACTTTTACCTCACACAGTTCCTGTCGGAGCTACAGCGTAAATGGAGACGGGACCAGCAAACAAGCGCCGGTTCTGAGGAGTATCCAGCGCAGTGAGCAGTGTTCGACCTCTGGTCGTCGGGGCGCCGGTGAACCGGAAGTCTCTTGCCAACCGGAATCGTCGGGCCGACCTCGGCATTCGAACATCCAGCCTGCTGAAGAAAGAAGAAAGAAGAAGAAAGAGCTTCGGGTGCGGAAAGAGCCAGTGCCGGCGTCATCCACCACCGGAACTTTCGGACCACCTCTGCATCCCAAAGACGAAGTTGGCGCAATGCACGTTAGCGTCCCCTGCGATAACGCCTCAACGCCGGGGGGAAGCAGGAGGATTCGAGAGATGGATACAACGTAGCAGCGGAGAAGTGGATCATCCAGCCAGTCGGCGAACTAGCCTTAGCTAGGGGTCGAAATTTTAGAAGAAGTGCATGAGCACAGCCCCCCCACCCCTGACAGCAGAGATTTTAATTTTTCCATATAAATTCCCTGACGCGTGCACCCCAGCGAGTTTACTGGCGTGGGCACTTCCGCTGATATACAGCAGTGATTGCAAATTCGCTTTGGCGCCCTTTTTTCGGACATTTTCTGCAACTCCGACGATGTTTTAACTTTCAATCACACCAGCGAATCACAGAAAGAGCACTGGTGCGTTCTCGCACAAGTGTACACGGCGGTGATTGTAGGCGAGAGCACGTGGGTAAAGATAGATCAGAGCACGTGAGAGCGGTCCTTAAAAAGAGAAAGTGATTCACTCACTACAAGCAATCCCATCACAGGCGCACACTTTCACTCTGTTTATTTATCACCGAATAAAAGAGCACTTTGCTTTATCTGCGGTGAGTTATGGTTGTATGCTCTGAGAAGGTACACATCTCACACCTGGGCCACGTAGTGGGGTAATCAGCGGACTAATCCAAGGGGACGCAGTCTACTTGATGCTCTGGCGCATCTGGATGTGAGGCTGTGCAACGAAGGGAATGTATTATTACGTTCCGCAGCCAGTCGCTTATGGAAGACATGACCTGGAGAGTAAGCGGGAAATACTTTCACAGTAACCACCAGGGAATACTCTACAGCATCGGCCAACAAGACCCCACTGCAACGAGGAGAACGAAGACCTACGAGCATAAATGGAGGACAAAGGACTTCGACAAGGAGGTATTTATCGAGGCGTTTCGGACAGACAGCGGTGCAGTGCTTGACACAGGGGTGTTGCCAGAAGTGGTAGCAATAGCCTGGGATGTATCAATGCCGAGGAAACAGGAGCCCAGGAGCCGACGGCACCCAGCCTACAGGTGGAACGAGACTCTCAGTTCCCTCTAAGCTGAATGTCTCCGAGAAGGAGAAGTGCCCAGAGAGCATGGGCTGAAGCTGAGAGAGAAAAACGGAAAACCGTGTTTCGCTAAGCGCGCACCGCCCTCAATCGAGAGATCAAGCTGAGCAAGTCAAACAGCTTTAAAGAGTTGTGTCAAAAACCGATGTGAACCCTTGGGGCAACGCTTACAAAATCGTGGTGGCGAAGTCTAAGCGTTCAGCGACACCTGCTGAAATGTGCACGGACAAATTGAAGATGATCGTGGACGGTCTTTTCCCGCATCACCACCCAACGTTGTGGCCGCCTCCACCATACGAAGATGCTGCAGATGCAACTGCTCGGATCTTCAATGAAGAGCTACTATTAGTTGCGAATGGTCTGAAGTTAAAGCTCCCGGTCTGGATGAGTTCTCCAAAGTAGCACTAAAAACCACGATATTGGCGTTTCCGGACACTTTCAGGAGGGCACTACAAAAAGTCAAGACGAAAGCTTGTTGATGTTGTTGTTGTTGTTGTTGTTGTTGTTGTTGTTGTTGTTGTTGTTGTTGTTGTTGTTGTTGTTGTTGTTGTTGTTGTTGTTGTTGTTGTTGTTGTTGTTGTTGTTGTTGTTGTTGTTGCTGTTTCCGGTGATCATAATCGATCCATCACTTTTCCAAGGCCTTTGGAGCCAAAAGTACGCAACCCAGACAACCAAAATGCACGTATATTGAAAGTTGTTTTTATGATATACAAACATATATGTAAGTAAACAAATCGTATAGAATGCAAAAATATGGCTTGTACGTGCAAAAGTGGAGGCCATATACGTGCAAATTCCATTGTTTTCTTAAACGAGTTGGTTTATGTTGTATATGTAATAACAAATTCGATTTAAAAAGCTTAGTGATGTATATCCGATTTAGTTTGTGACGCAGTACGATGAATATATGACACATCATATATAAGTCGAAAATTTGCACTCTTTACGATGTAACTTAAACATAATACGATAAACGCCACAATTAATTGCGATTTTGACTAACCATATAGGAATATACGATACTGTTTGAACACTGTTATACGACTTGTGGTTGTCTGGGAAGCCAACCATGACTTCAAGAATCGTCCGCTGTGATCTGACAGATGTTAGATCTTGGGCCAATGTCAATCCATTTTATGTCTCATTGATTTTCTCATTGATGAACTCAACGATGACATTGTCGAAATCACGAACATCCTTACGCAATAGATTAGATTAGATTAGATATCTTTATTATTGAGCTATTCAGCCTCGGCTGGTTCAGCTCATCCCATACGCAATAGGAGAGCAGTCTCTACTAACGGGGTAGGTTGCGGGGGAGCCCAGGTGTTGATAACTTTTTTATTTTGTTATACAGCTTAGTTATGTTTTCAATGGTGTCAACCGCTTCCTGTATGCATGTGATGCTGCATTTCTTTTCTTTCTCCAAAATCTGTGTGAGCTAGATATACAGCATTCCGGTGCATCGAAATTCATTATATTGTGTTAAAATTAAACACTTGCGGTGGTTTGACTTGTTAAAGTAAACAACAGGTAAACAGTTGAATTATAAAAATGATTGCTGAGCTACACTGAGATTGAAAATAACAGTTTAATATGCGTCGACGACAATGCCTGCCAGTGCATGCCAAATAAATCATCTGCTCGGTAGATCGATTAACAATGAACTTGTTCCTATATTCGTGCAGTGCTTTATCAAGAGATTAAAGAGCAGATAGATTGGTTTCTTTTTGTACTATTTTTTGCTAATGATTAACAAGCCAAACCACTAAAATTTCAATCCATTGTTTTTGACTAGAACGAATTTCGCGCAATGACATTTACATGGCAACATATACCCTATGATACACAGAATTTCCTCGATTTCGGAATAGCAAATAATATAGATTCTAGTCCATGTTACTGAAGTGCTTTTAATATTAACAAAAAACATCCTTGGCACAAAGGCAAGAGAACCGTTCGCATTGATCGTCCAATCGTAAAAACTCGCATCGTTTAGCAAAAATACCGACCGCAATATATTTCAGACAAAAAGCGGGCAATACATCGCCGTTCGAACGACGGCAACTTGTATAGGAAACGTCCTAATTCATTTTCTGTTATATGTTTCACGAGAGCGCCAATGAAACTGGTCCTCCGGGGGTTCCTCCTGCTGTACCTGTGCGGACTGGAACGACCGTCGAAAATCTATTTGGAAATTTAACTCCTTGCACCCAGCACTGGCTGTCAGTTGCAGTAGGATTGGGTGAAAACAGTACAGTGACCGGGTTTGTGAGTGGCTCGTACACCCAATCGGGAAGTGTTCCTTTTTCGTCACATTTTTAAAATGAAATTTTGTTAATTTTGAAATGATTCACCAGGTCTTAGTGGTAGAAAAAGAAATAAATAACATTCATGCACAAAAGCTTGTTTTCTGTAGTGATGTCCATAATTCACGAAACTTTAAAGGATCAAGTCTTATGACGGTCAACGGTCAATTCTAATAAATTCTATGAACGGTCAACTTGGCCTCAAAACATTGAAATAACATATTAGGATTTGGTTTTGTATAATTGATTCAACGCATGATTTGAAATTCAAGGATGTTTAAAAAACTTTAACCCTCTGAACATTGGCTGACTTACTTCGTATCTATTATAGAATTTTTCAGATGTACTTTAGTTGTTAAAATATGAGAAACCCTTTCTAACAACCGTTGCATTGGACATTTGATTTTGGTGTACACGGGGACCATTAAATGCATAAAAGGACTCATTGGTAATGCAATTGGTCAGCATCGGTGGGAGTTGGGGCTCACATAAATTTTCTGCAGTCGCAAGTGTCCCATAACAACTTAATATGGCTACAAGCACCAGTATCGTTTAGTAAGGAAACCAATAAATTGCTGGCGATTAATGGCACATCTAAATGACCGGGCAGTAGCGGTTCAATTATTAGAATCGATTACTTTTTAAAAAGCACATCGACTACATATGTTCCATTGCTTAATTGATGACTTTTTGTTAGACGTTAGGGACTTAATAATGTTTTTTTCAAGCTTTTATTTCGCGTATCCTGACCAAGGCATCTGTCCCTGTTGAGCTCATACGTTTATCTTGTTTCAATGAATTTTACGTAATGTTCATGTTATGTATATTCAAGTTGAGCTTAATCAAACTCTTTTAACCCTAAGCTCAGTCGGTAAAGGCGCGGCTTCAAAGCAACACCATGCTGGAGGTGACTGGGTTCGATTTCCGGTCTGGTCTAGGAATTCTTCGTAAAGGAAAATTTTTCGACTCCCCGGGCACAATCATACTAATGCAAATATGGTTCATGGCATCGAAAGCTCTAATTAATTACAGTGGTAGTGCATTTAGAACACTAAGTTGAGAGCAAGCAATAAGTGAATCGTGAAAGCAATATGCGTGAAATGCTGAAAAAGAAGGAGAACCAAACATTTGACCGAAGTTATGCAGGAAAATTATGACATTACATCCATAGCTTAATGATTCATCAGAATAAACCTTCTGGCAACAGGATATGGGTTTTTTTATACTGGATCTCGTGATTATAACATCTAGAAGCTGAGCAACATTCTGAATACTAAGCTTAAAAAAACGTGAACTGAATGTTTGAACTGACTTGGCTAAGTCATTTCTCAAATTGGATCATAATTTAATTATCAAAAGTAAAATGTTTTAAATTGGGTTAGCAACTATTTTGAACTACAAATATGGTCGCAATTTTTGTTTTGTTTTTTTGAACAACGAAGATAATGCAATGGTCCTCCAAAATTCCCGTACATTTGTCAAAATGTCTGAATGTATGTTGGGCGTTATTTCGGAAGATCTAAAACATCCGTCATCATGGAAAACCCTCGGCGGTTTTTTACAAACAAAGGCCCGTTTTTGGGCATTTTTCATAACTTTTTTTGAGTGTTTCGGGTCAAATGCCAGTGATTTCGGCGTATGTTGGAGAGTGGCGGGTTTATCGGCATAAGTGTTTCCCTCTATTTCAATATCAATCGACTCTGGAACATGTCATGTTTCATTGTAAGACGGGCAGTATGGCAATACAAGCAAAAACCAACAACTTGATAACTGGCCTTGGTATTTAAGAGGGCAGATGAAGAGGTAAAATACCTGAGGATAGTACCATAAAATTGTTCCCACAATGTTATGCGAATACCAAATTGAGGTAAGACAGTACCAAAATAGTACCTCTCAGGTATTCCCAGGGGTCCTAAATAACAAGCTTTGTTATTCGAGAGATATTCGTACGACATGCCTGACGCACAGTAGTCGACCGATTCTAGCGAAATGAGCTAAATTAATCCTCTGAAGTACTGAAATCCCCCTGCCTCCGATGGAAGAACTCTATTGCAGTTTTTGTAGCCCTTTTCCTTAGTGGCAAGAAGCAGCAAAGTACCAACCGTCCGTTGCTTGCCAACCAGACTGGTGCGGAACCCCTTGGTTGCCACCTGATACCGTGGTGCATCGCCCCCGCCAGGTACGAACCGTCAAGTCCCAGAGCATCATCCCTGGATGCATTCCCGACATTTTGGTCCTTCGAAAACCACCCGGTTTATGTGGGAAAAAGTCCACATCGCCCCAGGGGCTTCAAATAGTGAGTTGACAACTTTGAAGGAGGGTTGCGACTGACCTCTGGTCCTCACAAGTTCCTACCTCACGCCTCCACGAGTCATATGATCACAAAAGACTTCCAGCTGAAACATGGAGACGCTGGTTGGCGTAGCCTTGGCAATGTTGTCATTTTGACAATAGTTAAGTGAGAGGGTGCGACCTGTTGATCATATCATAATTTTCCATTCTCATACCTTTCAGGTTGTTCAAGACATCATTGAAAAAATATTTAAAATTTCAAATTCATTTATTTCTCATGGCTGTCATACCATGTATAAGTTTTCTGGTTCAAAATGGACGAGCAAGTTTGTCTACAATTGCAACAAAACAGCAGTTGGCTCGCATATTATTTTCAGTTTATTTTATAATATCCCTTCACAATATATATTTTCTTATATGATATTGTTTATTCTTTACCATGACCTTTCATCTTTATCATTATCATTGCCATTTTATCATTACTTGTGTTTTCGTGATTTATATATTAACATTAAAATAATGTTATACTTTTAATCTAATAGGTTACATGTACTTTTAATTATTATGTCTTACATGTTTAATTATTATTTTGATGCTTTCTTCTCCTCCTATTATTAAGAAGTATCTAGTGCCTTGAATACAGGAAGGTGCAACGAAATCTGTGGTAGGCTTTTGCACTTATTACTGAATGTATTTTTCATTTCCGGTGTGCGAATGGGCATTTTACTATATCTGAGCTGATTTGATTCGTGCAGCGTATTTTATCAGGATACCTCAAATCACATTTTTGGCGAATTGTTGCTATCGCTGAAAACGAATGAAAACGTCCATAAGTGTGGATCCACAGAACTCTACACATTAACAGTTTACAACTTTTCTTGCATTTTAGGATCAACCGAATGAAGATCATATATAATAGATAATGAATGATTGTAATACTCTTTCATTTACATAAATATATACACTATTGAGGGATTCCATCCAGAATGTGCTGAAATCCCAAAATCATACCCGATCATCATTGATTTGGATGAAACTTTGGCACATGAGTTCGGTACGTTGGAAAAAAATTCCACTGGTGTTACAGATAATTTGGGTTCAAGAGTAACTTTTGAGATGGCGTATGTGTTTTTTCCAACATTTTACTTGAAAAATTGTAGTTCAAAACCATTACATTTAGAGAAAAACTTTATATCAGGGAATTGTAGGGAACTAAAAGCCTTTCTTAAAAATATACACAGAAAAAAATTTTTTTTCATCAAGAAAAATCAAAATAATTACTAAAAATAGAATATCTAAAAAACGTATTTTTAATATTTTTTTAATTTGTTGTATGGAAATTTGAGGAAAAAAGACACGTTTTAAAAAATTCTAGGATGGACGCTCTTATAATAAAAAGTTTTTAAAATAGCGAACTTTGGTGTATATTTCAAATTTTGTTATTCATTCTTATAAATAAATTTTGATGTTACAATATGGTTTTGGAGATTATTACAAACAATAATAATCATAATGATAAACCACGTAAACGCAAACTGTTTTCAAGATATTTCTGATTTTCTTTCAATAAAATTTCAAAACCTCAAAAAATACGCCCTTTTCATAAATTACTCGTGATATTAAACAACAATAGCTAACGATTGTCTCTCTTGTGTTTTTAGCCTTTTAAAACACATGTATGTGCCTCTTACTTACTCTTAACAGCTCGTCGATTGAAAAGCTTCACTTAAAGTTATAAGACAAAATAATGAATTATGGTTGGATTTATATTTATATATACCATTTATTAGTCTCGGTCATTGATAATATTACATAAACATTATATAAACTATTGATTGCTTTTATATATATTATGAATCCTGTCTTCTTCGTCATTCGAAAACAGTTTTACAAAACTTCGTTTTCTGAAATTGAACGAATGAGTGGTACTTCTTGTGTACCTGCAATCGTTTTAGTCTGTCGGTAAATTTCATTCCATTCTGCTACCCCCTGTTCATACTCTTCATGTGATACATAACAAAACGACATTTTTGTTAAACAATCATCACTTTTTTGGTTCGCCCATTCGAATAACTCTAATGCACTTTTTATAGGGTGTTCATGTTGTACAGCAAGGCTTGCATATCTTGCCATTCGTTTTAATTAAATCATCAAAGAAGTGTCCAAATGTGTTTTGCCCATAAACTTGAGTTTTTTGACATTTTGTTCGGTTAATTTACGAAGGTTTTTTGAGCACCGTTTAATTGGAAACGGCATACAACACTTCTTCATGTTAAACTCCATTTTCAGTTCACTCAGATAGATTTTACTGATGAATGCGACCATATATATTGGCTGTGGTACCTTTGGAAATGCAGGTATAAAACATCTCTGGTAGTTTACAGGCAGCGTACATTAGCTGTTTTTTTTTATGAGAAGATATACCTGACATACGTTATAGGTGCTATTTGTCTACCTACCTTAAACAATATGTGTTACTTTCATCGCTACATCACCGAACTGTTCGGAGTGTAGTTTTCACACACTACACCCGACCTCTAACATCGTTGGAGCTTGGCAAAATAGTCAGCAGTTCGATTAATATGCTTCTTCTATATGACCCTCCGCATAATTTCATCATCTGTCCATTTCACACTTGTCGCCCCTGCGACATCTATCTCGCTGTTACTTTCATCGCTTTAGCAAATTCGCTCCCTTCATTCTCTGAGCGGCCCGACCGATACAGCCATAAAACAATTATAAATATATTGATTGCAATATTAAAACAATAGTGCTATTTATCATGTTCTTTTCAAATGAGTCTTCTTATCATCCTGATATCAAAAGAAAAGAGGACATTAGAGTAATGTGAACGTTATAATATGAAGATCTTGGAAAATTTATCATTTCTGGTGGAAATCTCGATTAACTTAAGAAAAGAGCGAATTTTCTGAGGTTTTTTCATTCTATTGAAATAATATCCGAAAAATCTCGAAAACGGTTGCGTTCAGGTGATTTATCATTATAATCATTATTGTTTATAATGATCTCCAAAATCATATTGTATAATTAATTTTCATTTATAATAATGAATAACCAAAATTTGAAATATGCACCAAAGTTCGCTCTTCGGAAAACTTTTTTATTATAAGAGCGTCCATCCTAGAATTTTTTTCAAAACGTGTCTTTTTTTCTCAAATTTCCACAAAACAAATTTGAAAAATATTAAAAATATTTTTTTTTTTATATTTGATTTTTAGTATTTATTTTCGATTTTTCTTTATGAAAAAAATTTTTTTTTCAGTGTACATTTTTTTTACAAAGCTTTTTTAGTTCTCTACATTTCCCCCATATAAAGTTTTTCTCTAAATGTAACGGTTTTTGAACAACGATTTTTCAAGTAAAATGTTGGAAAAAAACATACACCCATCTCAAAAGTTACTCTTGAATCCAAATAATCTTAACACCAGTGGATTTTTTTTTTCAACATACCGAAGACGTGTACCAAGTTTCATCAAAATCGGAGATAGTTGAGTTTGGTGACCGACCGATTTGGCGTGGAATCAGTCTATTATTTAAATATTTCTTGGGAATGGAAGGGACCATCAGGGCACCCAATTGAAGCTCTCTGGATGGGGAGAGTGGGAATGCCAACTCCCCATTGCTAACAGTTTGTGAAGAGAGGGTGGGCTCTTCTTCCCGCCCATTGGGACATCCTCATGTTAGATGGCTTACTCTTTTGACCAATTGTTCAATCTTCTTGATGGAAGGAGATTCCTTATATTACTGTGAATACGTATAAGTAATGTTGCCTAGAGATCCACCCTACCCTCTTTGGCCCTTCATACAATGGCATGATTATGATAATCAGTGCTTATTAAAGCTTGATCAAGTCTAACAGAGAGGAGAGCCCATTGTTGTCGGACTTAGTTTCCGTGATACAAAGGGTGGTAGTACATATCATACATCAAAAGTCCACATCGCCCAAAACACTATTGAATTCTATGAATTCCCTGGTTCGGGGCATAGTGAAATGTTAGGTATGCTACCGACAAGTGTTTGTCAAATACCTGCGTCCAACGAACCTGGTCAACGTGCTCCTACGTCGGTTACCGGTGCCAACAACCGGCAAACGAAAGCTAGAAGCCGGAAGTGTCCGTTCATACTGTTAATCAACGTTCAAGATTGTCAAGAGCATCTGGAGTAAATAAGACGTCGAGCCAGCTCAGAGCGTTGGAGTTAGCCAATCTCATCGAGGGAGAAGAACTGGAAGCCTCTTTGGACCAAGTCCGGGTTTTAGCCGAGCAAAGTTTGGAAGCGCTCAGAATTCCAAAGGAGCTTGAACTGAAAAAGGAGCAGAAAAAAGCCAAATATATGATGAAGCGCAGAGTACGTTAAATTCGATAAGTGGAGCAACTATCGCATTCTGGGGGCCTTTAGCTGCAGTGTTCAAGCCTGGGTAAACCAGAATGACGATTTGGAATACGACGTCGGACCGATTCGTGAGCCAGAGCGTCAACCTCGGCGTCAACCTGTTCCTGAATCCTTTGCTGCTTCTAATGGAATGGCTGAGGTCCTGAAAAAAAGCCGAAATTTACCTAATGAATCCTGAATTGATCTTG